>JAGFNQ010006295.1:256815-325295 GCA_024364735.1 Boesenbergia rotunda
CAAATCAATCTGGGTCGTCCATTCTTATGTATTTAATCAAACTTCTCCACAGCTTTCAGCTCGTCGCGTCTCCGCCGCACAGTCATTTTCTTCGCGTGTTCTTTGTTCTTCAGCTAGTTTTCTTCAATCCAAGGGGCGTGACCCCTCAATTTCTTGCTTAGATCAAGTTCTTGATCATCAAGAGGAGGTCTAGTGATGTTTCCAGCTTGAGAATTGCCCAAGAACAGAGCCATTGTGAGGTTTCCGTGGCTCTGCTGTTTGAAGTCGTCGATCTCAGTTGCATTCAATTTACATCACCCGGAGCTATCTGGAGGGGTTCCCTAGAGTGCTCTGACCATCCCCGAATCACCATCGCACTTGGACGCAACGAGATTGAAGAATTTGAATGGAAATTCAGATTCGGCAGAGTTTGAGCTGGGATTGAATCGCAGAGACAATTTCTTGATGATTTGCTGAGCTTACGGGTTCGAGGCCAGCCCTTGCGTGACGAACAAGGAGATCTTGGGCTAATGGAGTGATTGGGATTTAGATTTCTTATTGCATTTTTGATTTGTAGCTGTAATTTCAATTTCTGCCGTAGTTTCATTTATGAATTTATTCCAGCTGCTGTAATTTTCTTGTATGGATCGTTTCTTTCTCAATTGGAGGCTCATCCTTGAGTGACAGCAAGGATTTCTTGAGCTGAGATGAGAGATTTAGTTTATTTAGTCAATTTCCATTGCATTAGCTGTAAATTTCAATTTCTGCATTTTCTGTTACTATCTTTCGTATCAGCTATTTCAGTTTCAACTTCTGAATTGTTCCAGCGTTTAATTAGGTTTAATTTCTTCAAGTCAATCAGTAGGTAGCTTGTTAGTGGACAATGGTTTTCAATCACAATTTATTTCTTGTTTTTAGCTTGCGTATCCGCTTGTTAGTGATGCGTATCAAGTTCCTGTTTTTCTGTAGTGCGTATCTGTTTGCTTCTTTCGAGTTCCTACACATTGTATCAAGCTAACTATAGCTTTACCTGCTGAATTTACATTGCAGTTTGTTCCATTTAAGTAGTGTTTTGATTTCATTTCTGAACTTGTTTCGATTTTTGCATTCAGTTGTGATTTCTGCATTCGGTTTCGATTTCTACAAAACTCCATATCCATTTCTACAATTTAGTTTTTCATTCCTGCAATTCAATTCCCATATCTAAAAATGAGTTCATTTCTGAAATTCTCAGTCGATTGTTTCTGAATTCGTATCTCAGAATTCAGCAAAGTGCCATTCGGAATTTCAACCCTGAATTTTACCCTGTTTTTGCACAGTTTCTGAGTTGATAAGTATTCCTTTGCTGCATATCTGTTTCATAGTCTCTGAATGGTGTATCAAACTTAACCCTAACAGACTGATTGATTTCAGCTTGTGTTTCATTCATTTTGTCCTGAATTCTGCAGCGTATCAGCTCTGATTTGGGTATCAATTTCCATTTCTGCAGCCTAGTTCTCTCTGAATTCTGCAACTTGCTTGAAATTTTGTTTGCTTTGGGTTTGAGTCTGAAATTAAACATATCTTTCAGAGTGTTAATGCGCTTGAAATCAGAGTGTGGTTTGCATTCTGTTAGTTGCTGAATTTCAATCCCTAATTCTGCATGTGAGTCTTAGTTGCTTGCATGTTGTATCAAGTTAAATCTCGGCACGGTTTTGTATCAGATTGGTTTTAGATTGCTTGCATGTGATCTGTCTTGAGTTTGATTTTGTTGCTTCATTGATTGGCATTTATTCTGCATATTGAATCAGATTTGTTTTCCAAAAATTGCTTAGGTGCTTTAGATGAGTAAGTGGTCCTTTTGGTTGAATTATGACTTGTTATCATTTGTTAAGTTACATGGTTAAGTTTCCTTCTTTCTATTGAGTTTTCATTTCTAAATTGCAAACCAAACACCAAATCACATTCGAAATCCGAAATTCACAAACGACACATAATACAAGCATCGAATCAAACCATCTCAACTAGTCCCGAGGAAAAATACGACTTGTGGCCCCTTTACTACGTTTTCATATTTTGATTGTAAAAGGGTTTCCAGCATTTTATTCATATTTAAATTTGAGGACCCACACATTTCATGACAACTTAACCTAGTATTTCGGGTCCATCAAATTTTTGGCGCCGTTGCCGGGAAGCAACTAGTTGATTTGTTTGATTTTTGCTTGTGTGCTTATGGGCATATCATTTGATTCTATTTTCTTTTGCTTTATCTTTTGTATACGATTGCTGCCATTTTTCTTGTTTGTTTTGTGACAGGATTGCCAGTTCAAAATGTTCTCATCTAATTACCAGCAGTCGTGTCCACAATTTCAGCAGAACCAACCTTTCAATCAGCAACCAAATTATTTTTTTTCAACCACAATGTCAACAATTTCAGCAAGATTTTCAGCCAAGTCAGAATTTTCAGATTGGGCAGCCACAATTCCAGAATTTTCAGCCCCAATTCCTGTAATTTCAGCCCAACTTTCAGCAACCTTATCAACAAGATCAATCACTTTTTCTAGGAATTTAGCAAGGGTGTTTAGATAATCAGAATTTTCAGCAACCACCTTTCCATCAAGTTCAACCAAACTAAGGATTTCAGCATGTTAACCAAAATTTTCAGCAGCCTTTTGTAAATTTTCAGCAGGGTAATAATCAATGTCAGCCTCAACCTTAGCCATGGCAACAAGAATTTCAACCCATACAGAATTTTCAACAACCTTTTCAACATTCACAGCCATATGATCAAAATTTTCAATTTCAAAACCAGAATTTTCAGTCACAACCATTTCAGAGTTTTCAATTCCAGGATCAGAATTTTCAGCAACCAATCCAAACTTCCAACCAATAATTTCAGCCCTATGATCAGAGTTTCCAGAATCAAAATTTTCAGCCATCTCCACCAAGTTGTGAGCCAAGTTTTCAGCAGTTAAATCAGTCCATTCATCCATTTGAGCAGCCTCAACATTTCCCATTTCAGAATGCACAGCCTCCTCTTGGTCTTCAGCAGCCTTATGTTCCATTTCAAGACCAACAGGGGTTCCACACCAACCAAGGAGGCTTTGAGAATCCTAATGAGAATGAGGCTCAACAACAAAGGATGATAGAGATGTTGCAACAAATACAACAACAACAGCAAAATTTTCAACAACAACAACAACAACGCCTTGCAAAATTGGTTGATCAATTCAATCAGATAAAAGCCCAAAGATCAGAAAAATTATCTTCTCAAGCTACTCTTAATTCTGAGGGGTATGATGATGATCTAACCTTGGGAAATGAAGAGATTGTATCAAGTTTAAACCCTCCAGAGGCCGAATTCTGAGGGGTACTTAGGCTTGGTCTGGGTGCCATGGACTCCCAACCAAGAATAAAAACCCTAATGCCTCACGGTGATACGGACGCCCGGGGTACTTAGGCTTGGTCTGGGTGCTATGGACCCCCAACCAAGAATAAAAATCCTAATGCCTCGCGGTGCTGCGGACGCCCAGGGTACTTAGGCTTAATCGGGGTGCTACGGGCTCCCGACCAAGAGGCCGAGACTCTGATGACTCACGGTGTTTAAGGTGCCCGAAATACTTAGGCACTACAAAAACGAGGTTAACATAATCTACGAGACAAGAGGGAGCAAGCTAGACATCAGAACATTCATACAGGCATGCACACACCAAAGCTAACAAATATTTTCCTTCATTTATATGGGAAATACATTGATGCCAACATCTCAAAGAAATACCAAGATACAATCAGAATATCCGGTAAAGGGAACCACTCCTCTACTCGGGCTGTTCTTCGCCACTGCATCATTCCCGCAGAGCTGCGTGGCTCAAAACCGTCTTCCAATAGTTGGTGAGTGGGGTTCCACGCTCGCTATGGTTGAAATCCTTGAATCCTCGGCCATAGTGGAGACCCCTCGGTCCTTCATCCACGTAACCATTAACAGATGAGGATACCTGAGGTAACACATGAGTGTACCAATTTCGTCTTGAAGACCCCGACTACCTCTTCCCGCAAAGATGCATCCAACAACAAAGATGACTATAACATTAAAAAGGAAGAAGAGGGAAGAAAGCAGGTACAACTCCCCTCTGGCTGATGGTACTACACCATCCCCAGCAAACGCCATCTGATGCCCAAAACTCGGGGAAACGAGCAGGTCGGAAGGGGATGGCATTTGAGGCAGACAGGGGATGAACCGCCCAGGGAGGGGTAGAAGATGAGCCATCAGGAGATGCCATCTCCGCTATGCTCCCCGGCGCAACACATGATGTCTCTTCTGGACTCCTCGCTTAATCCCGGAGTCCCACCTCTGCCAGGATCTTCAACGAGACCCCGAGCATCATCTCCACTATGCTTCCTGGCAAACAGGATGAGGCGGGTGGTTCCACCTCCGCTAGGTCCTTCGGCAAGAAATACTACTACGTCTCCGCTATCCTCCCCGGTGGTTTCGGCAACAACTGTCGTAAACTGGGGTGGAGGAAAAGGCACGGACATCTTGCCACAAGGAGTCTATGAGGAGAAAAGCGAAAGGAATAGGGAAGGATGGTTCACCCTCCCCCCTCTTTATAGTGACCACCTTCTCTCTTCGCATTTAATGCAGGCATGGACGCCAACCTTGAAGCGTCACGTCGGTTGGTATGCCTCCGCCGCTCCTAGGAACCCGCGACTCTTTATGGGTAAATTCAAAAGATTACGTGGGAGGCGGAGGCGACGGTTCGGAAGCCACCAACACTCTCCAAAAGATAAGGGTCGACGGGGGCCCCACAGGGGAATAAATGCAAGCCGGGTACTTAGGCTTGTGGATTTATCTTGGGGGATCCGTACCCAGGATTAAACTGGGAACACCCCGATCTCAATAATCTCTTAGCCCCTGATGCGAGGACAAATGAACGCAAAAGCATGCACAAGATAGTAAAGGTAAGGAAATGATTTCATATTACTCAAAACGGGTATAGCAAGGGCAATCCCCCTGGTGAACATATAATCCTAGTGGTGCAAGATGCATCAGTGATGTCCTCCTCTAAGTGTTTCAATGTTTGATAATATGCTTAAGTCAGTGATACATTGAATAAGGAAGGGTAGTCAAGAAAACTGGACCAAAGTTAACCAAAGTCCTAGTTAACCTAGGCACTAAGTCCTGGTTCGTGGAATTGGGCACTAAGTCCTGGCTGAGGGCTGGGCACCTAAGACCTGACCGAGGGTTGGGCACTATGACCTGGTGAGTGAAGCTAGGCAATAGCCCTAACAAGTGAAGTCAGGTACGATGTCTTGGTCTGAGGGATTGAGTAACTTAGTTGAGCGATGACTAAGGATAGAAGTAGAGACGGATCGAGGTTCGGACATCTCGAGATCAGGGAGTCTAGAAGGCTAAGTAAAAGTCCAACCGGATGGGCCGGGTGACAACCATCTCCTGAAAGGAGTAGGTGAAAGGCACATTTCCTAGGATGGGAACTTAGGCGTCAGTTCGACCTAGGGTTTCGTGGAAATCCAAAGTCAGAACCAAGTCATTAAGATTAAGATTATTTGCATTTTTGTCTTGTCTTTGATTGTATTGCAAGTACCTAAAAGTTGGAAACAAGGCAGACAAGCGAACACAAAGTGACCTGGAGGAGGCATCCACGACGCCTGTATTAATACAGGCGCCCCAGAGCTGTAGGGCGCCTGTTAACAGGGGCGCCTGAAAGCTCCCAGGCGCTTGTGTTGAGACAGGCTCCTGGGAAGGGTGAACTTATCCCTGCTACGAGTTCAGCGCAGAGATGGAGTTTGACCAAGCTCTATGAGGTGCCTCATTGATCATAGGCACCCTATACCAATCCTATAAAAGGGGCTTCGACCCCTCAGCATAGTAGAACATTCAGAAATCATTCTAAGCTTTCCAAGTGATGACAAAGCGCTAACGACAAAGCTCTGCGACCAAGGAGTCTCCGGGAGGAAGTGCGCGGCACTTCAGAGGTCTAGATCGACGGAGTCTTCGGCTCTTTTAGTTTGGTTTGAATTTACATTCTGCATTTATTTTTATCTATCTTTTTGATTGTAAATTGTGCACTGTAAGACGGGTTTCTCCACCTCCGAAAAGTCCGGAAAGGAGACCATTAGTGGACGGTCGTTCCCGTGCTTAGGCCTTGGATGTACTGACCCTGGGGGGTTGGGAACCAGTTAAAAATCCCGTGTGCACTTTGTTTGTTCATTCGTTCTTTCTATTTTCCGCTGCACTAACTCTATATCTAGAACGATCGAAAAGTTTATGATGTTTCCATGAATTTTTTACGGCCGATATTCACCCCCCCCCCCCCCCCCCCGCTCTATCAACGGCACCGGTCCCCACAAGTGGTATTAGAGTGATGTCGCTCTTCACCGGATTAACCGCCGACGGAGCAAAGGCGCCAGGAGCTGAGGGGGAGCCCAGGGGTGAATCAGGTACATTTTATTTTAAATGTCAATTTTTAAATTTCATATCACATGCTTTAAGTGCAGGGAGAGAGGATACTATAAAAATCAGAGTCCTTCTCGTAAGACTCGTCCTTCACAACCGGCAGCAAAGGAAGTACCAACACCCGGAGTCGGGCAGGACAAAAGCTACATCAAATGATTCAAATGCAAAAAGTATGGGCACTACAAGAATAAGTGTCCGGCAAAGGTACGCAAAATTTACATTCAGAAAAATTTTCAAATTCCTGCACTATCCTATGTAGATAACTTAGACAATTTTTCGGAAAAATTAAACGTTGTAAATAATCAAATCAATATTTTGCATGATCACTTACAAAATGTAGATAATGTTAAAATATCATAAATTAACTTTTTAATCCTTAATGTCAATTCAATAATTTTTAAAATAAATTTTGATAATATTAATTATGATAACTCTGAAATTAAATCTAATAATTTTATTGATAACTCTGAAATTAAATCTAATAATTTTACTGATAAGTCTGAAATTAAATCTGATAATTTTACTGATATTTCTAAAATAAATTCTGAAAATATTAATGATAATTCTGAAGTTAATTCTAAAATTTTGAGATTAATTCTGAAGATGTAAGAAATATTTCAAAGGATAAGGATGATATTTCTGAAAATACTTCTGAGGAAAAAAATAACGTTTCTAAGAATATTTCTGAAGATAGTGGAGATGAAATTCTTTTAGATAATAATTTAATTATTTCTTGGATAATCCTGAAAATAATTGTAAAACATTAACTAGTAGCCCTGAAAATTACTCCACCTATTATAAAGATGTAGAAGGATATAATCTTGATGATGAGGATGAGGAGGAAATTGAATTCTACAATCAAGGCTATAGTGAATAAAATTTACAAAAATTCAAAAAATCAGAATTATTAGAAAAACTTGAAAATTTAGATAAAGAAGAAATAGTAGATGAGTCAGAAATTTTTGAAATCATGAAAATAATAAAATTAGACCCACAACTTTTAATTAACCCAGAAATTTTGAAATTTAAATCAAATTAAATCTTAATAATATTAATTAATTCTTAATTAAATCTTTTATTAATTTAACTTCAATTAAAATTCAATTAACTCAAATCCAAATTAATTCTTAATTTAATTTTTCATTAATTTAACTTCAATTAAAATTCAATTAACTCATAACCTTAATTAATTTAACTCCAATTAATTCTTAATTAATTCAACTTCAACTTCAACTTCAATTAATTCTTAAATAACTTAAAGTCAAATTAAATAAAATCTTACCCAAACTGCAACAATCAAATTAATAATATTAAAATTGTTAAAGTGGGTTGGCATATTCGCGGGTTCACACGACATGTATCAAATCGGGAATTTGATACATCATTAGAAACTTAAGTAAAATAATTTGAAGTGTTTGACTCAGGCATGCCATACATCTGCTATTTTTTAATATATGTCATGTCATTCATATTTAAGTTTATTCATGATTTAGAACGATTATAGGAAAAAGACTAATTAAAACTTGAACAACCTAGTATTAGGTGGAGGTGAGATGATAGTACGTTAGGGAAGCCCTTCTAATAAGGTCAAGTAAGGTAAGGCGTACCCTACTTGGTCTGTTTAGTCTGGTGGAACTAGCTGAAGCTACCGATCCAAAACCTAAGCTAGTTAGACCAAAATTTTTCAAGAAGTAATTTGAAAATGAAATTTCGATAAAAGGCTTTGTCAAGGAAAGGGTTGTTGCTCCAATAAGGCTACGACCAAAGAAGGCCTCTGTGCCTCGCCAAGACCTGGAAGTCAATTATCGAAGCTCAAATTCAATTTACTATTTGATAAATTTGAATCTAACACAAGTTTTGATTAAATCTTAGATTTAACAATAAATTAAAAAGAATTACTCAAGCATCTCACAGTACACCCATAAGGTAACCATGCTTACTTGTACTAAGACATCTAGAATGGGTGAGATGTTAAGGACTAATAAATTGAAAAATATTTTTTAAAATTGTTTTCTAAAATTCTTAAAATATTTTTCTAAAAATCTATTTTTAAATAGTGCTTTAGCATAATAATATTTTTATGAATTTCATGCTTGTCTGATTATCTATATATGATAGATTTTCAAAATTATATCTTTTCGAGAAAGTGTTTGACCTACACAATTAGACACAAGCCTTTAGGTCAACAATAGAGTCCCTTAAGACACTTAGATAGAGTCATACGATGTCGGAAACAGGGGGAGTTTTTTTTTGTTTCTTTTTAAACCTTATGTTTTAAAATTTATCATCTCAAAATAAGGCTTTCAAAATTATTTCAAACAAAAAAAATAGTATTATATCACTAACATTTCAAAATATTTGTCGAAATTTGTGTTTATTTCCCTTTTGATCTTGATAAACCCTAAATACACAGAGGAAATCTTCTTCATGATCTACAAGGACTCTAGGATGTGTCAAATTTAGGGGGAGTCTAAGTCAAAAGAAAACTGTCTGACAAGTATTTTCTAATTTTTTTTCTTGCAATTATTTTTAAAATTATTAAATAATTCTTTTGAGCTAAACAAAACTCTAAAGACTCAGAGAAAGAGTATTTGTGATCAACAAGCTTCCTAGGACTGGGTCAAGTTTAGGGGGAGGTCAAATTAAAAGTGTTATTAAATATTTCAAAATAATATGTTTCCGTGCACGATATTTTCAAAATCCTGTTGAAAACATAAGTAATTTGTCTTTCAAAATACTATTAGTTTGTTTTTCAAAAATTTTTTGTAGCTGATAAAATCATTTTGAAATACTTTTTGAAATAATATTTACTTGAGTTTGGAGAATTTCCATGATACTTAGGGAAATGTCCATGTAGTTAACAAGGTTTTCTAGGATTGTGTCAGACTGGAAAAGAAACTAAGTCAAATAAAATATTATGTTTTAAAAATAATATTTTTCTAAGTACTTTCAAAATATAAGTCAAGTAATAGGTTTAAAAGTACTTGTATTTTTCAAAAAGTTCATAATATTTGTTTTCAAACTACTTATATTTTTCAAAAGTTTATAATATTTTTTCAAAGTACTTATATTCTTTTGAAAAGTTCATAATATTTTTTTAAAGTACTTAACATACTTTCAAAAAAGTTCATAATATTTTTCAAAAATACTTGTATATTTAAAAAATGCATAATATCGTTCAAAAGTATTTTTCAAGGTACTAATGTTTACAAAGTACGAAGTTTTTTTTTTCAAAAGTGCAGATATTTTTCAAAATACTAACATGTTTCAAAGAACAAATTTTTCCAATCTTTTTCAGAATGAAAATGTGTTAAGTGTAAAATACCTTTCAATTTTTTTTTCACAATATTTTTTTGAGTATTCTTCTAAATGCACTGTTTGCTAAGTGAAAATCTTTTTATGAGTGCAATCTTTTGAAAAAACTTTTCTAAATGAAAGTCTTTCTAAGGCAATAGTTTTCTAAGTGCGAGAATGCTCTAACTTCAAAATATTTCCTACAAATACAAAATATTTTTCCAAATTGCTCACTACTTTTCAAAGTATGACTGTTTTTTGGTGCAATTGTTTTTTTTAACTAGCTCTTTGTTATGCTTTCAAAGATTTATAGATTCAAAAAGAAAAAATATTTTCGTTGTTGGTGCAAGTGTCTTGATGATTTTTGATGAATGACAAAGGGGGAGAGTGCGCTTAAGTTAGAAATTTTTTCTCTTACTAAAGGATCAAATGAAATCAAAATGTTTTTTTTTTCAAAAAGGGGGAGAGTGAGCCGAAGTTAGAGTTTTCTCCCAAAGGATCAAAAAATGTATTTTTAAAACTTAGATCAGTTTTTTTCATTTTGTCCCAAGGTTTGTAACTTAGCCCTTTCATCCAATCTAACTTAAGATATTGTCAAATATCAAAAAGAGGGAGATTGTTGGTGTAAGATGCATCAGTGATGTCCTCCACTAAGTGTTTCAATGTTTGACAATATGCTTAAGTCAGTGATACATTGAACAAGGGAAGGGTAGTCAAGAAAACTGGACCAAAGTGAACCAAAGTCCTAGTTAGCCTAGGCATTAAGTCCTGGTCCATGGAATTGGGCACTAAGTCCTAGCCGAGGGCTGGGCACCTAAGACCTGACCGATGGTTGGGCACTAAGACCTGGTGAGTGAAGCTGGGCACTAAGACCTGGTGAGTGAAGTTGGGCACTAAGACCTGGTGAGTGAAGCTGGGCACTATGACCTGGTGAGTGAAGCTGGGCAAAAGCCCTGACAAGCGAAGTCAGGCACGAAGTCTTGGTCCGAGGGATTGAGTAACTTAGCTGAGTGATGACTAAGGACAGATGTGGAGACGGGTCGAGGTTCAGACATCTCGAGATCCGGGAGTCTAGAAGGCTAAGTAAAATCCAACCGGATGGGTCGGGTGGCAACCATCTCCTGAAAGGAGTAGGTGAAAGGCGCGTTCCCCGGGATGGGAACTTAGGCGTCGGTTCGACCTAGGGGTTTGTGGAAATTCGAAGTCAGAACCAAGTCCTTAAGATTAAGATTATCTGCATGTTTGTCTTGTCTTTGATTGTATTGCAGGTACCTAAATGTTGGAAACAAGGCAGACAAGCGAACACAAAGTGACCTGGAAGAGGCATCCAGGGCGCCTGTATTAATATAGGCGCCCCAGAGCTGTAGGGCGCTTGTTAACAGGGGTGCCTATATTGAGACAGGTGCCTGGGAAGAGTGAACTTATCCCTACAGTGAGTTCGGCGCGGAGATGGAGTTTGACCAAGCTCTATGAGGCACCTCATTGATCACAGGCGCCCTATACCAAGCCTATAAAAGGGGTTTCGACCCCTCAGCATAGTACAACATTCAGAAATCATTCTAAGCTTTTCAAGTGATGACAAAGCACTAACGATGAAGCTCTGCGACCAAGGAGGCTCCGGGAGGAAGTGCGCGACACTTCGGAGGTCCAGATCGGCCGAGTCTTCGACTCTTTTAGTTTGGTTTGAATTTATATTCTGCATTTATTTTTATCTATCTTTTTTATTGTAAATTGTGCACGGTAAGACAGGTTTCTCCACCTCCGGAAAGTTCGGAAAGGAGACCATTAGTGGACGGGTGTTCCCGTGCTTAAGCCTTTGATGTACTGACCCTGGGGGGGGGGGGTTGGGAACTGTTGGGACCGGGTGCATGTTGACAAGGATACGGGTTCGTAAATTTTAAAATATTTACGTGCAGCGGAAGAATTAGCATAAATAATTTCTCAAATTATTTTAACCACGTATCTAGCATGCAACCTTATGATGTGTGGACATGATCATAAATTAAAATTTTACAGAAAGTAAACTAATTTACTCGTTACCTCGCGTAACTCGAAGTAAGGGACGAGATCCAACCGTAGCGTCCCTTGGAAGCCCCGCCTCTATTCGCGTCCACGCCGAATTCTCTTCGGGATGACTCCGCAAAGCCACGAGTTTCGTGCCGACGAGAACTACTAGATTCTCCAAAGGCACAACTAGAATATTAAGAGAGTAAGATGAAAACTAACCACCAAGTAACGGAATCATGATTTCGAGGAAAGGAAGGAATGAGACGCGACCCGCTTCTTCTTCTTCTTTGGCACCTTCTTGGTGGAGGAGACTCACGGCAACCCTAGGTGGTGCGTCGGCCCTAGGGGAGGGAAAGGGGCGCCGGCCCTAGAGAGAGAAAGGGGCGCCGGCCCTAGAGAGAGAAAGGGGCGCCGGAGAGAGAGGGGAGAATAAGAGAGAGAGAGCTACTCTTGATTGCTTAATCATTGGAATTCAAGCCTTGCCTTGGTTCCATTATATAGTAGCCTTTCCATCGCCAAGTCTCCCTTTTAACGGAATAAATTTTTCATAAGAAATTTATCCTATAAATTTTCTTATGAATTATTCAGTTATGCCAAGTTTTATTATAACTAAATTTATAATAAAAACAAACACATCTCTCCTTTTATTATGGAATAAAATTTACAAGAAATTATATAAATTTTTTCTTATCATAGAAAAATCAATTCATTATTGATTTTATAAAATAAAATAAACCAATCCATGGTTCATTTTAATTTCCATAAAAAGAATAAATTTCTATAAATTTCTTTATATAAATTTCTTTATATAAATCTCTTTATATAAATTTCTTTATATCAATTTATTTATCCATAATTTTATAAAACAAATCGCACTTGATTTATTTTATAATTTAAAGCAAATAAATTGGTTTTCCTCCATGTGGTGGCCGGCCAAACCAAAGAGGGTGGGGACCCTCTTTGGCCGGCCAAACCAAGCCGCCTCCTCGCGAATTAAACTCATTTAATTCGTCCAATAAGCCTTCAAAAGACTTAGCCATTTTAAGCTTCCGATGCGCCTCTGATAAATTCAGATTCAACTTATTTCTCTTAATCGAAAAATCCAATTTTCAACTCGTTTTAAATCCCTCGGATTACACGTTGTGCGTGTGACTAAATAGGCTTTCGATTTATGTTGGCCGTTGATAGATACCATTTTGTTGATTATTTTAATTGCTAAAATCCATGTTTGACCTATGTTTTCATTGCTTAATTGTGAAATTGCCCTAGGTTTTAGGATTTCCTCTTAATTTGGACTTAATTACAAATTTACACATTTTTGGATTATTTGGCCACTAATTTTCTGATATATTTTTTGTAGGCATGAAAGGATCCTGGACCTAGGGCATACCGGGTCAAACTTGAGTCGGAAGTGACCCGGATCGAGTTATCAAGATTAGGATTAAATCTGGACCATCCGATTCAAAAGCGGCTAGATCTGAGCCATCCGGGACCATCTGAAGCAATTCGAGCTAGGGTAAGGCTTGATCAAGCACTCTGATCAAGATCTGAAGGTGTCATCCCAATCAGAGCTCAATCAACCGTTGGATCAAGCTTGGAGGGCTCTAGATCGTCCATTCAAAGATTAAGTTGATCTGGACCATCCGTTCCACATCTGGAGGATCCGAGCTACCATGAGGCAGATCCTGACCCCAGATCATCATCATCAAAGTTTGGCTCCAATCAGAGCAAGATCAGCCATTGGATTTCCTCAAATCAATCACAGCCATCCATGCTTAAGTATTTAATCAAAAACTCCGCAGTTCTTCTCCTTGTCGCGTCTTCGCCGCAACACACTTCTTCTTCGATAGTTTCTCAGCTGTTCTTTAGTTTTTTTCTTCAATCGAGGCGCGACCACTCGATTCCTGATTCAGAGCAAGTGCTAGGTCATGGTGAAGAGGACTCAGTGAAGATTTTAGCTCGCTATTGCCCAAGAACAGAGTTATTGAGAGGTTTCCGTGGCTCTGCTGTTTGGAGTCGTTGATCTCAGTTGCTATCCATTTCCATCCACCGGAGCCATCTGGAGGGGTTCCCTAGATTGCTCCGATCATCCACAAATCACAATCTCACTTGGACGCAGTTGAATCGATGAATTCGAATGGGAATTCAGATTTGGGTAGAGTTGAGCTTAGATTGAGTAGCAGAGACAATTTCCCATTGATTTGCTGAGCTTGCGGGTCCGAGGCTCACCCTTGCGTGACGAACAAGGAGCACCTGAGCTGAAGAAGGGATCGAGGAGTAGTTTAATTAGTCTAAATTCAGTTTTTAGCTGTAATCTTCATTTCTGCACTTGTTCTGTTTCTGTTTTTTGTATCAACTGCTAGTTTCGTTTCTGATTAGTTACAGTTTAAATTAGGTTTCATTCGGCAAAGGTAATTAATTAGAAATCTTGTTTAGTGCGCATTTGCTATTAATTCTAGTTGTTTTCTGTTCCTTGACTTGCGTGCCAGATTTACTAGCTTCGTATCAGAATTTTCTTTCTGCACTTTAACTCTGCGTATCAGCCCTTTCTATTGAATTCCTGCATTTTGTTCCAAGCCTGCTGTAGTTTTAATTTATGAGTTTAAATCCTGTAGTTTAGTCTAGCTAAATAGCATTCGATTTTAGCTTTGCACATTAGTTATTGTGAATCACTTCATTTCTGAATTCTGATTTCGATTTCTGTAATCCCAGCTCATTTTTGAAATTTCAGCGCATGATTTCTGAGTTCTTGTGTCAAAGAAATTCTTGTTTATCTGCACATCCAATTTCTGCATTGAGTGGATCTTGAATCTCTGATTCTAGCTCGTTCATGCACAACACTTTTTCTATCAGCATGGTTTTCTAAGTGAGATCAATTCAGTTCTGAAATATTGCATCTTGTTTCTGCGTTTGCATGTGCCATTTCAGTTTCTGCATTTGATGAATCTGCAATCCTATCTCTGCATGCCATGAGCAATTTATTTCTGCAAGTTGTGTCAAGTGGAAACTTGTTTTCATTCAAATGTTATTCATTCAAATTCCTGCACACCACCTCAATGATAGCTGACATTCATTTCTGAACTACTTGGTTTTCATGCTTCTGCACTTTGAATTTTTGCATTCAAATTTCTGAGCTTGATTCTGAATTCTTGCATTCGAATGGCTGCATTCATGGACAGCTTGAATTTTTGTAATTTCTGCAGAAACATGCTTCTGCAATCTGAATTCTGCAACCCAAATCCTTGTTCTGAATTTTTGCTTCCAAATCTGAATTTCTTCACTCATTTGTGTATATGTTTAACTAGTGGTTTGTCTTCCAAGTGAATTGGTCATTTAAACTTCAGAGTTGGCAGTCCACAATTCCTGTGTCAGTAGCGAATTTCAGCCTATTAGCAGTGCTCTTTTGCGTGCCAACTGCTGAAAATCTGCACTTTGTATCAAGTGCAGATTTGGCAGTGCTTGGTGCCAAGTTTAAGGTGGTTTTTAGTGAGCTATTGTGTTTGAAAGTGGTTAGAGTCTCATTCGGACATTTCTGAGCTTCCTTACAATTGTTTGTTTTAAGATTTTGTAGCTGGCTTGAATTGTGCCAAGTTTGATTGTCTCTGAAAATTCCAATCACTGTTCGTATTCATTTGCTTAGCATTTAGATGGCATTAATCTCAATTTTGTTTTAAAAATTTAGTTAAGCCCCTTTGATTGATTTGGTTTCCCCTTTGATTGAATTATAACTTGCCGTTTCCTTTATTTTAACTGCTATTTCATTTCCAAGTGAAACAAAACCCAGATTTTATTCGAAACCTAAAACATTAACGACACACAAACACAAGCTCGAATCACACAACCTCAACTAGTCCCGAGGAAAAATACGACCTATGGCACCCTTTACTACGTTTTCATATTCTGATTGCAAAAAAAGTTTCCAGCATTTTATAAATTTTAAATTCTGACGGATCCACACATTTCGTGACAACTTTAATTAGCTAAATCGGGTCCGTCAAAATTTTTCTATAATTAACCAATTATAGAATGATCATGAGTGGCACCTAGTAGTACATTATGATCTCCAATTAATCGAAAGATCAACGGTTGACCTCAGAAATTATTTTGAAACCCCTCAGCAGCTCTAATAAATCGTGCCCCATTCCCTTCACCATCTTATACCCACTTGGTTCAGGACATGGTCTGTTTGTGTCAGTCCCCACTAGACTGACTACGTCACACCTAGCCCAAGTAGTGACTTTCTCATCTTTTGGATTTCTAATTACTCTCATGTATTTAAGAGACTCATACTCTAAACATGATATGCTCTGGCCAGAGGCTTTGAGGAACAATCCGACGATAGGCCTGGGTATACATCCCCTCGCAAGGGGTGGTGAATCCTTTATAGGCTGTTCAAACATCTTCGGGCACTTCGGCTTATACCCAACCATCCTGGGTCCACACCTCCTTGGAGATGCTTGCTTAAGATGTTAAAGTATAAGTCTCCATGACCAAGATGACTTGAACACCGCAAGTCAAAGGAACATCGCACTTAAGCTGCAGTAATAACTTCACTGACATGTCTATATGTAGACTACCATTTGAAGTTTTACAGCCAGTCACGCCAATGAACTAGTTCCCTTAACTAGCATTCATGTTTATCTCCGGACATCCCAATGTCACCAGCCAGTGAAAATCAGCTGATTAGAGAATAACCCATGCTAGTCTCAACAGAATTGATAGTGTCCTTATTTATCAATTCATCGACTAGGGACAATTTCAATAATTCACAATTGCACATGTAGAGATAATCACTAGTTGTGATTCCATCACAAATTCTCTCATGCTGTGAATTGTATTGCGGACATTCAGTAAATGATTTTAAGATCTCAATAAAATACATAAACATGTATACTCAAATAGTGAATATTCATTTATTAAAGTAAATAATTACAATCATAAGGCGATTGCATTAGGACACTTCTCTCATATTACTATCAATCTCCCACTTGGCCTAATGCCAATCGCTACGGTATCCAATACCACAGGCTCTAACATGACCCTCAAACTTGCTTTGAGGCAAGGCCTTAGTTAAAGGATCCGCTAAATTCCTTTCAGTGGGAATTTTCTCAATTTGTATATCATTCTTACTTATAATTTCTCTAATCAGATGATAGCGGCGAAGCACGTGTTTGGATCGTTGATGAGACCTTGGTTCCTTTGCTTGTGCAATAGCTCCATTGTTGTCGCAGTAAACCGGCACTGCTTCATCAATGGTTGGAACCACACCAAGTTCGGAAAGAAACTTCTTGATCCAGACTGCTTCCTTTACTGCTTCCGAAGCTGCGATATATTCCGCTTCCATGGTAGAATCCGCTACGGTGTCTTGTTTGGAACTCTTCCAACTTATTGCGCCTCCATTCAAAGTAAATACGTATCCAGACTGAGATTTGGAGTCATCCTTATCTGTCTGGAAACTGGCATCTATATACCCACGTATTACCAGATCTCCTTCTCCATATATTAGGAACACATCCTTAGTTCTTCTTAAGTACTTAAGGATTGTCTTGACAGCCGCCCAATGATCCATTCCTGGATCAGACTGGTATCTTGTAGCGCCTACTTTTTTTTTCTAAAGCGGCGTTACGCTAACATACTTAAGGCATGTAACATCATACTGCAGCAGAATAACATAAACATTACATATACATGCCCCTACTACCATCCCTAATATAATGACATGGAACTTCACATATGAACATCATGCTTCATCATCATATCATAACATGCTTAACATCATACCATAAGGTTCATATCATATCATACTAGACATCTTATCATAAAGTTCCATAAGTCACTATTCGAGCATATAGGTAGCAAAAATAAAGTTCTTAGCATAAACGGTTAACACATTCGATTTCATGGGCCAAGTCACCAACACACACATACTTCAGGCCCTCCTGCTGCTTCCTCGTTATCCCCTTGCATGATCTGCGGTATAAGGAAAGAAGACTATAAGCACACAGGCTTAGTAAGACTCTTTCCTACTCACAAAACCATTCATCGTTCATCATCGCATAATGAGCACATGAACTTTAACATACTGGGTGCTCTACTTAAAACATAACATCTTAAATCACTTTAGCATGGCATGCACATAAACATGGTAAACCTTCTAAGCATGGCATAATTCATGGCATACATCATAAACATAGTAGCATGGCAGCTTTCATGGCATATATCATAAACATAGTAGCATGACATCTTTCATGGCATAAATCATAAACATAGTAGCATGACATCTTTCATGGCATAAATCATAAACATGCATGGCATCTTTCATGGCATAAATCATAAACATAGTAGCATGACATAATACCTATCATAACATATAAACATTTTCCTAACATAATCATGGCATAAATCATTCATTCTCATGCATACTTCTTAACATGAAACGTAAGCATAAAATCTTATCATCATAGCATAATGCATAACATGAATGGAGGCTTGAGTGGAATGCATATACATATATGGATGCTTAGTTTAAAATCATACTTTTCATGAGCATACTTTTCATAAACATACTTTTCCATAATGAATGCATGGGCAATGCATATATATCATAAGGATGCTTAATCTTTTAAAAAACATACTTTTCATTTCTTAAACATAATCATCATAACATCATTTGGGGTCCCTGGCTTGTACCACATACATACATCATAGCGCGCATCCCTAGTAAATCCGAGGTAGCTAGCCCCGACCTACTAGGGTAAGGACAGCATAATCGGTAGTCCCCGAACCGAGGCGCTTCTTAAGGAGCCCATCCCTGTTGCACAGCTACGGTAGTGCCAGAACCGTGGACAGCTGCGGTAGTCCATAACCAGGGCGTTCTTAAGGTGCCCATCCCTTGGACCCATACTTCGGTCCGGTACAAGCCCATACATAAAGTAAAATACTTTTCATGTTTCATCATTCATAAGCCATTCATGGCATACTTATCATAGCATAACTTGTTACGGCTCGGCCCGTCTACCGGCCCATTTACCGGTCCTCTCGACCGTCGTACCGTCGACCATCGACCGTGCCGTTTAGCATATTTATGCCTTAAAGGCATAAGCATCATTCTTTCATTCATCATACTTGCCATTCATCCTTTTCATTCATAGACATGGTGTATGTACACATCATTCATAGAGCATGGCATACATTCGTATACATGGCATATCATTCATAACATGGCATATCATTCATAACCATGGCATATCATTCATAAACATGACATAACATTCGTAAACATGGCATATCATGCATAACCATGGCATATCATTCATAAACATGGAATATCATTCGTAAACATGGTATATCAGGCATAACCCTGGCATATCATTCATAAACATGGCATATCATTCGTAAACATGGCATATCATTCATAACATGGCATATCATTCATAAACATGGCATATCATTCATAACATAAATCACATCTTACCATAGGGCCTTGGGACCCTTACTTGAAATAAATCTTAAGTTTTATCCTATTAACCCTTATTGGCTGAAGCTTGTGGAGTTCCAAGGCCATGTGAAAATTCACATAATCACCATCCTTCATCCTTATATCATGGCAACACATAAACATATGTTTGAAGTTAAAGACTCAACCCTAACCCTTGGGTCCTTGGGGTTGGCCGAACCATATGGGCCTCTAGGGTGCTCCAAAAATTCCCAAAAATTATACTTAACCTCTACACATCATAAGGGAACATCAAATAACATTATCATGATTTTTAACATATTTATAGACATTTAAATCATGGTGGCCGAAACCCATAAACATAGGGACCTTGGTTTTGTCCCTTTCATGTTGGCCGAATCCCTAGAGTGTCCTAGGGTACTCCAAAAATTCCCGAAAATTATACTTAACTTCTAAACATCATCAGGGAACATCACATAACATTATCATGATTTTTAACATATTTATAGACATTTAAATCATGGTGGCCGAAACCCATAAACATAGGGACCTTGGTTTTGCCCCTTTCATGTTGGCCGAAACCCTAGAGTGTCCTAGGTTACTCCAAAAATTCCCAAAAATTATACTGAACTTCTAAACATCATAAGGAAACATCAAATAACATTATCATGATTTTGAACATATTTCTAGACATTTAAATCATAGTGGCCGAAACCCTTGAACTTAAGGTTCTGGGTTTTGCTTCTTTCATGTTGGCCGAGACCCTAGGGTGTCCTAGGGTACTCCAAAAATTCCCAAAAATTACAATTAACTTATAAACATCATAAGGGAACATAAAATAACATTATCATGATTTTTAACATATTTCTAGACATTTAAAACATAGTGGCCGAAACCCTTGAACTTAAAGTTCTGGGTTTTGCTTCTTTCATGTTGGCCGAGACCCTAGGGTGTCCTAGGGTACTCCAAAAATTTCCAAAAATTACACTTAACTTCTAAACATCATAAGGGAACACTAAATAACATTATCATGATTTTTAGCATAATTATGGACCTTTAAAACATGCTGGCCGAAACCTTTGAACATAGGAACCTTGATTTTGTTTCCCTTCAACATTAAATCCGAAAACTAACCCATATATCATGCCAAAAATCATGGAAATCATAGGTAACTATTATACCACAGGTGAGGGAGTCTTACCTTAGATTTCTTGATTTTTTGAACCTTGAAAGAGGAGAAGGAAGAGGACTTAGTATCTCTTGACCACAACTAGTCCTTGTCACCTTGTAGGAACTTTAGATCTTGAGAGATGAGACCCCTTGTGGAGTTTTCTCCAAGGAACTCCTCCCTTTGGTGCTCGGCAAGATGAGGAATGAAGTGGAGAGGAAATGCAATTGATTGAGAGAATAAGTAACTCCCAAAACTCCTCTCATTATAACCCATCAAGAAGGCAAAGGAAGAGTCTCTCCATGACCCTTCACCTCCTTTTACCTCTTAACCATCCTCCACTTCAATTACTCATAAGAATTCCTTGCTAGGTGAGTTGGTTAAGGCTTACATGGTTGTACAAGAGGTCCAAGGTTCAATCCTTGGCTCATGCACCTTTATTTTTATTTTATTTTCATTTCATTTATTTTATTATTTTTATTTCTTAAATTCCGAAAATCCCTCCTAAAATCACCCATAATTATGCTAATATTCCTAAATAAAATTCTTTTATATTTATATTAATTTTTCCTAATTTATATAAATTTTTACCTAATTAATACCTATTTTTGGAGCCATTTAAAGCTCATTAGTACTTAGTTTTCTCAATTTAAATGAGAAAACATGGATTTCTAGGCCCAATTTTACATAATTATTTCTGGGCCCCTCGGAAAATTATCTAGACATGCTCAATATTTTAAGAAAATATTAAGAGAATTTTCGGGTCGTTACAATCCCCCATACCTCTTGAAAGTTCGTCCTCGAACTTAGAATAATTCCGGGTACTTGCGCCTCATTTCGTCCTCGCGTTCCCAGGTAGCTTCCTCGAACCGCTGGCTTCGCCATAAGATCTTGACTAAGGGTACCTTCTTGCTCTAGTTTTGTCTATTATTAAGCTATTCACGAAAGAATATAATTTACTTATTCCTGGTCAATTGCATTCGCTACTTCAAACTAGAATCTAACTTTCATTTACTATGCACATATTTATCATCTATGCACCAACTTATCACTCCGAAGCTCCTCTCAATTAGTACTGATTTCAGTGTCTTTGCTTCTCACATACGTCTTTTATCTGTATTCAACTAACCGAAAATTACAATCATTATTATATGATTCCCTCTTATTACATTCAGTATCATACTTCACGTCTACTCCTCAACAACATGATTACCACTTTATATAAGTACAACTCTTTGTCCTTTCCACTCGAATCTCCTTCCCCTTTTTCCGAGAATTACTCTTACCTTATTATTGTCTATTCTATATTCGTTTCTATGTAACGTAACTTCTCATAGTACATAAACTCATGTATCGCTTGTCCTATTACTTCCTATTCTCGTTATTTGAGCTACTTACTCTGTTTTAACTACCTAACCTATAATGCATACCGTCCCTGTTAATTATACTCAAATTTCTCAATTAAATTCATAAAATTAGCTTATTATCTTAGCTAAAATGCCTATTCGTCATAGTGAACTTGCGTTATTCATCTTAGCCTATTATCTTTTATGCTGGTCTATTTTACTCACATGTATCGTTTCTGATATATACTATCTGTTACATTATATTATCATTATATACTAATCCCGGTACTCATAATTCATCTTGTAAAATTAATGGCAAAGTCTCATCGAGGCTTTCAACTTACCTTTCACTAAATAACACATTGACATTGCTTTTAACTTAACCTACATCTATAATGGTTATTTATTTATCTCAAAGTTTCTACTAACAAACTACAACTATTGTATATACTATCTTTTATTAGGACACGACAAGAATTCCGATTATATTTTACTTACTAATAAATTATATTAAACATTCATTGCCTAACTCTACCCATCATAATCTAAAAGAAAATACCACTTACACTTGTAAAAAAAAAAGACGATTTGGAGTATTCATTTCATTGTTTTCGCTCAATCCAAATTACTTTACTGTCCATTCTTTACTGTTCGCATGAACTGTTACTATCTTAATTGAACCACCTATTATACTAAGCTTCTAACTTTCTGTTCTATCTTTCCATAGTCTTCTTTCACGTATCCAAATACCTTTTCTCATTTATCAGCCATGCTTTCTCCACTCTAATCGCAAAAATCACATTCTTATGATCTCCGTATCTCACTTCTCTATCAAGAATTTATAAAATATTCCCATATCGATCTTTTCCAAAATCTATACCTTATTAGATCGTTTCACCTAGTAAGTTTGCTTGAAAAGAAGCTCTTACTACCTTCTTGCCTCTGATAACACTAACCTCTAGTTCCTTCATACAGAGTTATAGCTAAGGTCCTATTCGCTGATCTCTATCACGCCTCCTTTTGCATATCTAGTTCTTACTCTCTTTCTTTCCTGTATCAAGAATGTTACCCTATGGCTACTACTATATATATATCTGCTTGAGAATTCAAATAACTTATCACATTAATCTATTCCTAATAGATATACATCACTATGTCTTCATTTCATAACCACTACAATCTCTTAGAATACCCATACCAAATACTCTACTCCCTTAATACTACAGTTAATAAGTCTCCCTTAATAACGCACCATCCTTTCTTTACTGCTATGCTCATCACTAAATATTAACATACACCTTTTATCAGCAGTACAAACTTGCTTTGGTCCACCACTTTTCTTAATTCCAACCAGTCATGACACTCATACAGATAATGTCCTCATTACTTTACACATTCCTCCTCTCACATCTACTTGCTCTCCTCTTCCGATTTACTCTGTTTTGCCACCACTCAATCATTTCCTATATCCATCCTACCTGACGGTAGCTACTTAAGTTAAATCTCTACGGATCACCCTCGCTCTCTATAAAATACAAGTAAGGCTACTATAAGTGATTGCTATTCCTACCCCTATATTCTTCTAAATATCTAATTCCTAAAATAAGATAAAGCATCATTAGTCGTTACTTATCGTAACGTACTTTTCATCATCAATACCGTTCATACTTGCATATTCTATAGTCATAGGTATCATCATTCTAGAACCATAATAGAACATAAAATGCACTTAAAGGTACTTACTTGGAAGCTGCAGGAGAGGGCTTGATGTGTGTGTAGTGAGATGGTAACGGCTCTGATACCAACCTGTAGCGCCCGCTTTTTTTTTTCCTAAAGCGGCGTTACGCTAACATACTTAAGGCATGTAACATCATACTGCAGCGGAATAACTTAAACATTACATATACATGCCCCTACTACCATCCCTAATATAATGACATGGAACTTCACATATGAACATCATGCTTCATCATCATATCATAACATGCTTAACATCATACCATAAGGTTCATATCATATCATACTAGACATCTTATCATAAAGTTCCATAAGTCACTATTCGAGCATATAGGTAGCAAAAATAAAGTTCTTAGCATAAACGGTTAACACATTCGATTTCATGGGCCAAGTCACCAACACACACATACTTCAGGCCCTCCTGCTGCTTCCTCGTTATCCCCTTGCATGATCTGCGGTATAAGGAAAGAAGACTATAAGCACACAGGCTTAGTAAGACTCTTTCCTACTCACAAAACCATTCATCGTTCATCATCGCATAATGAGCACATGAACTTTAACATACTGGGTGCTCTACTTAAAACATAACATCTTAAATCACTTTAGCATGGCATGCACATAAACATGGTAAACCTTCTAAGCATGGCATAATTCATGGCATACATCATAAACATAGTAGCATGGCATCTTTCATGGCATAAATCATAAACATAGTAGCATGACATCTTTCATGGCATAAATCATAAACATAGTAGCATGACATCTTTCATGGCATAAATCATAAACATAGTAGCATGGCATCTTTCATGGCATAAATCATAAACATAGTAGCATGGCATAATACCTATCATAGCATATAAACATCTTCCTAACATAATCATGGCATAGATCATTCATTCTCATGCATACTTCTTAACATGAAACGTAAGCATAAAATCTTATCATCATAGCATAATGCATAACATGAATGGAGGCTTGAGTGGAATGCATATACATATATGGATGCTTAGTTTAAAATCATACTTTTCATGAGCATACTTTTCATAAACATACTTTTCCATAATGAATGCATGGGCAATGCATATATATCATAAGGATGCTTAATCTTTTAAAAAACATACTTTTCATTTCTTAAACATAATCATCATAACATCATTTGGGGTCCCCGGCTTGTACCACATACATACATCATAGCGCGCATCCCTAGTAAATCCGAGGTAGCTAGCCCCGACCTACTAGGGTAAGGACAGCATAATCGGTAGTCCCCGAACCGAGGCGCTTCTTAAGGAGCCCATCCCTGTTGCACAGCTACGGTAGTGCCAGAACCGTGGACAGCTGCGGTAGTCCATAACCGGGGCGTTCTTAAGGTGCCCATCCCTTGGACCCATACTTCGGTCCGGTACAAGCCCATACATAAAGTAAAATACTTTTCATGTTTCATCATTCATAAGCCATTCATGGCATACTTATCATAGCATAACTTGTTACGGCTCGGCCCGTCTACCGGCCCATTTACCGGTCCTCTCGACCGTCGTACCGTCGACCATCGACCGTGCCGTTTAGCATATTTATGCCTTAAAGGCATAAGCATCATTCTTTCATTCATCATACTTGCCATTCATCCTTTTCATTCATAGACATGGTGTATGTACACATCATTCATAGAGCATGGCATACATTCGTATACATGGCATATCATTCATAACATGGCATATCATTCATAACCATGGCATATCATTCATAAACATGACATAACATTCGTAAACATGGCATATCATGCATAACCATGACATATCATTCATAAACATGGAATATCATTCGTAAACATGGCATATCAGGCATAACCCTGGCATATCATTCATAAACATGGCATATCATTCGTAAACATGGCATATCATTCATAACATGGCATATCATTCATAAACATGGCATATCATTCATAACATAAATCACATCTTACCATAGGGCCCTTGGGACCCTTACTTGAAATAAATCTTAAGTTTTATTCTATTAACCCTTATTGGCCGAAGCTTGTGGAGTCCCAAGGCCATGTGAAAATTCACATAATCACCATCCTTCATCCTTATATCATGGCAACACATAAACATATGTTTGAAGTTAAAGACTCAACCCTAACCCTTGGGTCCTTGGGGTTGGCCGAACCATATGGGCCTCTAGGGTGCTCCAAAAATTCCCAAAAATTATACTTAACCTCTACACATCATAAGGGAACATAAAATAACATTATCATGATTTTTAACATATTTATAGACATTTAAATCATGGTGGCCGAAACCCATAAACATAGGGACCTTGGTTTTGTCCCTTTCATGTTGGCCGAATCCCTAGAGTGTCCTAGGGTACTCCAAAAATTCCCAAAAATTATACTTAACTTCTAAACATCATCAGGGAACATCACATAACATTATCATGATTTTTAACATATTTATAGACATTTAAATCATGGTGGCCGAAACCCATAAACATAGGGACCTTGGTTTTGCCCCTTTCATGTTGGCCGAAACCCTAGAGTGTCCTAGGGTACTCCAAAAATTCCCAAAAATTATACTGAACTTATAAACATCATAAGGGAACATCAAATAACATTATCATGATTTTTAACATATTTCTAGACATTTAAAACATAGTGGCCGAAACCCTTGAACTTAAGGTTCTGGGTTTTGCTTCTTTCATGTTGGCCGAGACCCTAGGGTGTCCTAGGTACTCCAAAAATTCCCAAAAATTACACTTAACTTATAAACATCATAAGGGAACATCAAATAACATTATCATGATTTTTAACATATTTCTAGACATTTAAAACATAGTGGCCGAAACCCTTGAACTTAAAGTTCTGGGTTTTGCTTCTTTCATGTTGGCCGAGACCCTAGGGTGTCCTAGGGTACTCCAAAAATTTCCAAAAATTACACTTAACTTCTAAACATCATAAGGGAACACTAAATAACATTATCATGATTTTTAGCATAATTATGGACCTTTAAAACATGCTGGACGAAACCTTTGAACATAGGAACCTTGATTTTTGTTTCCCTTCAACATTAAATCCGAAAACTAACCCATATATCATGCCAAAAATCATGGAAATCATAGGTAACTATTATACCACAGGTGAGGGAGTCTTACCTTAGATTTCTTGATTTTTCGAACCTTGAAAGAGGAGAAGGAAGAGGACTTAGTATCTCTTGACCACAACTAGTCCTTGTCACCTTGTAGGAACTTTAGATCTTGAGAGATGAGACCCCTTGTGGAGTTTTCTCCAAGGAACTCCTCCCTTTGGTGCTCGGCAAGATGAGGAATGAAGTGGAGAGGAAATGCAATTGATTGAGAGAATAAGTAACTCCCAAAACTCCTCTCATTATAACCCATCAAGAAGGCAAAGGAAGAGTCTCTCCATGACCCTTCACCTCCTTTTACCTCTTAACCATCCTCCACTTCAATTACTCATAAGAATTCCTTGCTAGGTGAGTTGGTTAAGGCTTACATGGTTGTATAAGAGGTCCAATGTTCAATCCTTGGCTCATGCACCTTTATTTTTATTTTATTTTCATTTCATTTATTTTATTATTTTTATTTCTTAAATTCCGAAAATCCCTCCTAAAATCACTCATAATTATGCTAATATTCCTAAATAAAATTCTTTTATATTTATATTAATTTTTCCTAATTTATATAAATTTTTACCTAATTAATACCTATTTTTGGAGCACATTTAAAGCTCATTAGTACTTAGTTTTCTCAATTTAAATGAGAAAACATGGATTTCTAGGCCCAATTTTACATAATTATTTCTGGGCCCCTCGGAAAATTATCTAGACATACTCAATATTTTAAGAAAATATTAAGAGAATTTTCTGGGTCGTTACATCGGGTGGGTTAACCAAGTCCCAAACTTGGTTTTCGTACATGGAATCCATTTCCGACTTCATGGCCTCAAGCCATTTATCCCTTTCTGAACTTTTCAGAACATCTTCATAACTGATAGGTTCATCATCGTTTATGAGTAACACGTCGTTCGATTCACTTACGAGAAATCCATATCTCTCTGGAATATTGCGTGTCCTATCAGATCTACGAAGAGGTGGTGTAGTTTTAGGTTCAACTGATACCTCATCATTATGATGTATTGGTTGTGGGTTTAGACTAGGTGTCTCTGTAATGTCTATTGGAGTTTCTTGAACTTCATCAAGTTCAATCCCACTCCCACTGTTTTCTTGTAAAAGAAATTCTTTTTCCAGAAATACAGCATGCCTTGAAACAAACACCTTTTGTTCCAAGGGATGATAGAATTGGTAACCCTTCGTTTCCTTAGGGTATCCAATAAATAGACATTTATCAGACGTAGCATCCAATTTGTCTGATACAATCCTCTTCACATAAGCAGGACAACCCCATATCTTAAGGTGAGTTAAGTGGGGTTTCTTACTATTCCATGTCTCATATGGAGTAGTAGAGACTACCTTGGTCGGGACTCTGTTTAGCAAGTAAACAGCTGTCTTAAGTGTATAGCCCCAAAAGGATTTTGGAAGAGTTGCATGATTCATCATTGACCTAACCATGTCCATCAAGGTTCGGTTGCGCCTCTTAGATACACCATTATGCTGTGGTGTATACGACGGAGTCCATTGGGATAATATCCCATTGTCCCTAAGATAATCTTGAAACTCTTGACTTAAGTATTCACCACCCCGATCGGATCGAAGTATTTTAATACTTTTGCCAAGATGTTTCTCTACTTCATTTCTGAACTCTTTAAATTTCTCAAAGGCTTCAGATTTGTGTTTCATCAAGAACACGTACCCGAATCGTGAGTGATCATCGATAAAGGTGATGAAGTAGCTATAGCCTCCTTGTGCAAGAGTTGACATTGGTCCACATATATCAGTATGTATTAGACCAAGCAATTCTCCCACTGGATTACCCTTTCCGGAAAAGGGTAATTTGGTCATCTTGCCTTTTAAGCATGATTCGCGTGTATCAAATGAACCGGGTTCAAATGATTCCAGAATTACACATCGGTGTAATTTGGTCATGCGTTTCTTACTTACATGGCCAAGACGGCAATGCCAAGTGTAGGAGTCTATTCGATTATCTATTCGAGCACGTTTGTTGCTAACTTCGATATTGAAAACGTCACTGGATAAATCTAACGTGTAGATACCATTGCACAAAGTTCCATTCCCATAAAGAACGCCATTTAAAGTTATGTAACAACAATTGTTACTAAAAGTTAAATGATAACCCTTTTCATTCAAACATAAAATAGATACAATGTTCTTTATTAACGAAGGAACAAAATAACAATTATCCAATTCTAAGACACGTCCTATAGGGAGCTTTAGCAAATATGTTCCGATGGCAACAGCAGCAATCTTTGCTCCGTTTCCAACTCGTAAATTTGCTTCTCCCTTGATGAGTCTTCTTCTATTCCTTAGCCCTTGTATGTCATTACATATATGTGAGCTACACCCAGTATCAAGTACCCATGTGTTTGAGGAAATAGAGTGACATTCAATAACGAAGATACTTGAAGAGGATGGGGCATCGGATGCCTTCTCTTTCATGGACTCAAGATAAACCTTGCAGTTTCTTCGCCAGTGACCCTCCTTGCCATAGTGATGGCAAGTGTCTTTTAGGGTATTTTCAGTCTTTTTGGCCTTTTTCTTCTTTCCCTTATTCTATTCTTTGGCCTTCCTCTTAGAACCTTTCTTCGAGGAACCAACTAACAGTACCGTCTTTTGATCCTGCTTCACAGAAGGCTCTATAGTCTTTAGCAGGTTGAGCAACTAAGGAAACTGGTCTGGAGTTGCATTTTCAGGAGGACGGTTGGGAAGTTGATCTTCAAGGACATAAGAAAGCTTCTCTGCCTTGAGGACTATCCTCAGGTTTCGAAGCCAGTCCATGAAGTTTGGCCCAGTCAGTTTATTGGTGTCCAAAATGGAACGCAAGTTTAGGGAAGACATGATCGAGTGATTATCCTAGAAATACAAATTGAGATTATGTGAGAAGAATGATTAAAGAATGTATCATCATACATAAATTAAATCCTATTTATTTTACGAATTGAGTCACCCTTATTATCAATTCGGGAGATCGTAGGAACATCTCCAAATAGGTTGATATCCAACCATAGATAAGAACAACCATGGCTGTGGCCATCAAGTTTTTCTTAGCTATGAAGGTAGGTAATTATACCGATTACACATCACATATATGTAACTATCACTTTATGCTATCAACTAATTGAATGTTTGCATAAATCATTGGGTTGTTAACTCATTAACAAGTATGCAACTTTATACATAGCACCCAACTGCACCTCTCTTTGCATCGACCTTGGCTGTGGCACAACAAATCGATGCTCCAAGCTTAAGGCTGACCCATTAATCAAGAAATAGTTTTAATATGGTTGGAGCTCATTCAATCGTTTAGTCAGGCTTGGATGTCTCCAACAACCAAAACTAAGGATTGACCTCTGACTCCAACTATATTATTCATAAACTAATTCTATGGTTTGAACATGTTGAGGTTCAAGTCGGGCATGGATGTGTCCATCAACCCAAACGAGAAACAAAACTCCGATTCTAACCATATTAATGGAAGGTGTTGGCCTTAATATTTTGTAAGGGGTTTTGGGTCTCATCTTTCTTTTCTAAGCACATTCATGACATAGAATTATGTCATGACTAACGATTTCCTTAATTAAGTATGTATGTGACTTAAGTTATCAAGTCTCATTAATTGAATTAGGAATCGGATTTCCTAATTCCAATTTCATACTTAATTAAAGGAATTATTTTGGGAAACAATTTCCTAAATTGTCATAATTAATTTCGGAAATAATATGTTCAAGACTTTGATTTCTCTAAATCAAATCTTATTAAATTAAGAGACAAATCCCTTAATTCAACTACATATTATTTTCATGAAAATCTGATTTAAGAAAACTCTATAGGAAACCATTTTCCTAATTAATTTTGGAGACAACAATATGTAAGAGCATCACCTCTTCAAACATATTTTATTCATGGATTTAATTAATTACAACAAATTGTTTTCTAAGGGTGGCTCCCCGAGGCTTAGATACCCAAAGAAAAGTAATGTGTTGTAAATCCAATTGGACGACTCCCCGAGGCTCAATCCAAATCAAACATGACAATTTCAATTAAAAATTGGGAAATTAAATTACAACAACTAACTTTAAATTGGACGGCTCCGCGAGGCTCAATCCAAAATAAAGAATTTTGTTGTCAATTTAAAAACCAATTCAAATTTAATTGTCAATTAACTGTCCATGAATTTGTCTAGACTTTCTTAAAAGAAAGTGCCCAAAATTGCGAGATTTCAAAATTAGGTTTTCAGAATAATTGTAAGTTTCTAGTACAAAGGAAACTTACATATTTCCAAAATTAGAAAATTTTTAAAATTGAAAATTTTCCAAATTTGGAAAGTTTCCAAAGATGGGAAGTTTTCACAATTATTATAAAATTTCAGAAATTAGAAAATTTCAAACGTTTACGAAATTTCATGAGGATTTCCAAACTTTGAAATTCCTAATTCTAAAATTTATTATAATTTGAAAGTTTCCATAATTGAAAATTTTTTCCGAAATTGAGATCATGACAAAGTTTTCCACAAAACAATTATATGATTATGTCGAACACTAACCGGCTCTGATACCACTGTTGGGACCGGGTGCATGTCGACAAGGATATGAGTTCGTAAAATTTTAAATTATTACATGCAGCGGAAGAATTTGCATAAAATAATTTCCTAAATTATTTTAACTTCGTATCTAGCATGCAACCATATGGTGTGTTGACATAATCATAAAATAAAACTTTGCGGAAAAGTAAACTAATTTACTTTATACCTTTCGTAACTCGAAGAAAGGGACGAGATCCAACCGTAGCGTCCCTTGGAAGCTCCGCCTCTATTCGCGTCCACGCCGAGTTCTCTTCGAGATGACTTCACAAAGCCACGAGTTTTGTGCCGACGAGAACTACTAGATTCTCTATAGGCACAACAAAGAAGAACAAGAGAATAAATAGGAAACTAACCACCAAAGAAACGGAATCGAATTCCGAGAGGGAAGGAGATGTGATCCGCTTCTTCTTCTTCTTGGTTGGCTTCTCCTTCTTCTTGATAGCTCACGGCAACCAAGGTTGGGAGGAGGTGCGCCGGCCCTAGCACTTAAGAGGGGCCGCCGGCCCTAGATGACTCAAGGTGGGCGCCGGCCCTAGGTGGGGAGAAGGGAAGGAGAAGAGAATAAAGAGAGAGAGAGAGAGAGGGAGCTCTATATCAATACTCGATTATTGATTAGGAATAAAGGCATCTCTTTGGTTCCTTATATAGTTGCTTCTCCTTTGCCAAGTCTCCTCTTAACGGAATTAACGGAATTAGTTATAAGAATTTTATCTTATAAAATTTCTTATGACTTATTCCGTTATGCCTAGTTTTATTATAACCAACTTTATAATAAAACTAATTAGTTATCATAAGAAATTTATCCTATAAATTCTCTTATGAATTATTCCGTTTAAACCAAGTTTTATTATAACCAATTTTATAATAAAACTAATTAGTTATCATAAGAAATTTATCCTATAAATTCTCTTATGAATTTTATTATAACTAACTTTATAATAAAACTAATTAATCTCTCCTTTTATTATGGAATAAATTTTATAAGAAATTTATAAACTTTCTTATTATGGATAAATCAATTCATAATTGATTTTATAAAATTAAAATAAACCATTCCGCGGATCATTTTAATTTCCATAAAAAGAATAAATTTCTATAAATTTATTTATATAAATTTCTTTATATAAATTTATTTATCCATAATTTATAAAACAAATCGCACTAGATTTATTTTATTAATTAAACCAATTAAATTGGTTTCTTCCCTTTAATGTGGCTGGCCACAACAAAGAGGTTTGGCACCCTCTTTGGCCTGCCAAACCAACCCGAACCGATCGCGAATTAAACTCATTTAATTCGCCCAATAAGCCTTCAAAAGACTTAGCCATTTTAGCTTCCATTGCGCCTCTGATAAATTCAGATTCGACTTATTTCTCTTGATCGGAAAATCCAATTTTCAACTCATTTTAAATCCCTCAGATTACTCGTAGTGCGTGTGACTAAATAGGCTTTCGATTTATGTTGGCCGTCTATAATCAACTAATTATAGAACGATCATGAGTGGCACCTAGTAGTACATCATGATCCCCAATTAATCGAAAGATCAACGGTTTGACCTCAGAAGAAATTATTCTGAAACCCTTCAGCAGCTCTAATGATTCGTGCCCCATTCCCTTCACCATCTTATACCCACTTGGTTCAGGACACGGTCTATTTGTGTCAGTCCCCACTAGGCTGACTACGTCACACCTAGCCCAAGTTCTGTCTTTCTCGTCCTTTGGATTTCTAATTACTCTCATGTATTTTAGAGACTCGCACTCCAAACATGATATACTCTGGCCAGAGGTTTTGAGTAACAATCCGACGATAGGCCTGGGTATACATCTCCTCGCATGGAGTGGTGAATCCTTTGTAGGCTGTTCAAACATCTTCGGGCACTTCGGCTTATACCCAATCATCTTGGGTCCACACCTCCTTGGAGATGCTTGCTTAAGATGTTAAAGTATAAGTTTCCATGACCAGGATGACTTGAACACCGCAAGTCAAAGGAACATCACACTTAAGCCGCAGTAAGAACTTCAGTGACATATCTATATAGATAACCATATGAAGTCTTACAGCTAGTCACTCCAATGAACTAGTTCTCTTAACTAGCATCCATGTTTATCTCCGGACATCCCAATGTCATCAGCCAGTGAGAATCAGCTGATTAGAGAATAACCCATGCTAGTCTCAACAGAATTGATAGTGTCCGTATTTATCAATTCATCGACTAGGGATATTTTCAATACTTCACATTTGCACATTTAGAGATAATCACTAGTTGTGATCCCATCACAAATTCTCTTATGCTGTGAGTTGTATTGCGGACATTCAGTAGATGAGTTTAAGATCCCAATCAAATACACAAACATGTATACTTAAATAGTGAATTATCATTTATTAAAATAAATGTTTACAATCATAAGGCGATTGCCTTAGGACACTTCTCCCATATCACTAACATAAGTTTCATCATAGTCCAACCCTTCGACTTGATTAAAGCCTCTAGCAACCAATCTATCTTTATTTCTCACAACCATTCCCTTATCGTCATGTTTATTTGTAAAAACTCATTTTGTATCAATAATTGATTTTTCTTTGGATCTAGGAACTAACTCCCAAACTTGACTTCTCTTAAATTGAGATAATTCATCTTGCATTGCCAAAATCCAATCGGGATCAAGCAACACATCATCTATGGCTTTTGGCTCAATTTGTGAGATTAGAGCTACTTGACTACCTTCATTTCGAAAATAAGATCGAGTACGTACCTCATGTGTAATGTCACCCACTACTTGCTCCAAAGGATGGTTTACACTTGTCCTTGTGGGTCTTGGTTCTTGAGTTGTAGTGATTACATTCTCAAGTGGTAACTCAATAATACCTTCCATTTCACTTTCCTCTTTCTCAAGATTATTTTCCTCTTCTAATGTCAATTTCTCCAATTCAAATTGTACTTCCTCCTCTATTGCTTTATTAGAACTTGAGCTTGGATTTTCTTCAAAAACCACAATAAGAGACTCTTCAACTATTTTGGATCTCTTATTGTAAACTCTATAGGCTTTGCTATGAGTGGAATACTCTACAAGAATACCTTCATCCGCCTTGGCGGAAAATTTTCCTAAGTGACCCTTGGTGTTTAAAATATACTTTACATCCAAACACTCTAAGATGTTTTATTGTAGGAGGTTTACCAAACCACAACTCATGAGGTGTTTTGTTCAACAACCTATGTATTAGAGTCTTATTTTACACAAAACATGTCGTATTAATTGCTTCGGCCCATAGATAACTATGAAGTGAGTATTCATTTAACATACCCCTAGCGGCCTCTTGTAAGACTCTATTCTTTCTCTCAACAACCCATTTTATTGTGGTGTCTTGGGGTAGAGAATTTATGTTTATATCCATTTTGTAGGCAAAAATTTTCAAATCTTTCATTTTCAAATTCACCTCCATGATCACTTTTTAATCTATTGATTTTTAATTTTTTCTCATTTTCTACTCTTCTACAAAAAGCAATCAATGTTTCTAAGGTATGATTCTTATGCTTCAAGAAAAGCTCCCAAGTATATCTAGTGAAGTCATCTATTATGACTAAACAATATCTACTATCATTCAAGGAAACATGTTTACTACTATCAAACAAATCCATATGCAATAGTTCCAATGTTGTAGACGTACTTAAATTCGTTTTACCTTTGTAGGTAGCCTTGGTTTGCTTACCCATTTGACATGCATCACATAGTTTGTCTTTTTGAAACTTCAATTTTGGCAATTCTTGCATCAACTCGTTCTTTAATAGTCTTTTGATGTGTCTCATGGTGGCGTGAGCAAGTCTCCGATGCCAAAGCCAAGACTTTTCCTCTTTAGACATGAAACACTTAGCAAACACATTAGTAGCACCAAATAGTTCAACATGGTAAATGTTTCCTTTCTATGACTAATAAGCATGATAGTGTTTAATTCACTATGCTTAATTAAATATTGAGATGAGTCAAACTCAACTCTATATCCCGAGTCACATAGTTGACTAACACTTAGTAGATTAAAGGGCATACCTTTCACTAATAGAACATTCCTAATTATAAATTGTTTAGAAATTTTAATATCTCCTATTCCAATAAATTTCAACTCACCACTATTGCCAAAGGAAACGGTACCTTTATTTTTATTTTTGAGTGATGAAAATTTTGATGAGTCTCCCGTCATCTGCCTAGAGCATCCACTATCAATAAATCATGTTGTTGGATGATCCCCCTTGACGCATGCTTGTTCAAATGCAATGAATTAAATGTTTTGGTACCCAAATATTGGGTCCAATAGCATCTATAACATATTGCCTGGGTACTCAAGCTTGTGCAATTTTAACTTTTGAAACATGATTTCTACTAACAAGGGACATTAAGTTAACTTCCTTATCCTTCGATATATACCCTAATCCTGCCTTGTTATAAACTGCCCGTTGACTTCCTAATATCATGTCCAAATATTTAGAGCTTGAGGTAAATTATTCCAAAACACTTCTAAGATCCTCAACTTGCAATTTCAAGGATGCATTTTCCTTTTTAAGTTCATAACTTTTAGAATTAGCAACTTCATGATGTGTACATGCTTCACATGGCATAGTATCAATTGATAGGAATAGCTCGGCGGGTTTCCTAAGCAAACACGGGGTGGAACATGAGAGACCTCTCTATGTCAACAGATTAAAATTTAATCCGAATAGAGACTCGTCTCCCAAACGACCGTCTCGTCATCGTGTCAATTAATTCAAGTCACAACTTAGCCAAAACCAAAGGTAAGGCCTTGTATCTTTCTTAATCAATCGACCACGAAAAAGACGACAAATGGATCGCCGATTTTTGTGTTTATTATCGGGATCCATGACATAATTAATTATCAATATTAATTAACACATAATTAAACTATGATAACTAATTATGAACACATGCATGCGATGATAAAAATCACATAAAATAACAAGAACAAAGACGGAGCTAAAGAGAGGTATACCTTGCCTTTTACCTCGCAGTCTTCTACTGTATGACCCTCCCCTTTTGGACGTCGTGTGTGCAACGAGCTACCAAGACACGGAGTCACCAAGGCTTCGAATTAATCCTCTTTTCTTCCTTTCTTTGCGCCAACCAAAACCCTAGGGTTAGGGTTTATCACCGCCGGCCACCCTTCAAGGAAGAAGGAGATGAAGTTGAGGAAGAAGAGATCCTCTCCTTCACCACCACCCAAGCCAACCTTCTCTTCTTCTTCATATCTCGCAGCTGCAAGCTCGCAAGGAAGAAGAGCTCCTCCAACCTCTCCTTTTTCCGACAACAAGCACCAAAAGGAGAAGAAACTTTCCGTCGGCGCACCACCCTTCTTCCTCCTCTACTTCCGCGCACCACAAAGGAGAAGGAAGCTCCTCCTTGTCCTGTGAACCTCCACAGCAAAGGACATGGAAGATGAGAAGAGGAGAGGAAGAAAACAGAGAATTTTCACCACCTCCACCGCCGGCGCCAACTCTCTCCTTGCGCCGGCGAGCCTTGCTTCCTTTCTCCTCGCCGTGCGCCACCAAAGGAAGAGGACAACTCCTCCCTTGTCCTGTGATCGACGACAACCCAGAGGATGAGAGGAAGATCAGAGAAGAAGAAAAACTCTTCTTCTTCCACCCCCCACCGGTGCCCTAGGTGAGAGAGATGGGAGAGAGGAGAAGGGAGAGGTTTTAGGGTTTTAATTAATTGGATTAATTCTCAATTAATTGGGAATTAATTATTCTTGATTTCATGACTCCTATGGGGTATTTATAGGGCTATGGTCGTGACCATGAGGAGGAGTTGGGTCTTGACCCGCTAATGGATCCAAATCTGATCCATTAATGGAGATCCATTTCACTAAAAGATCCCCATTTAACTTCCTCACCAACCCCCATATTTTCATATAGGCTCCACCTATTATGAGTCATCCATCTCCTCATATTTAAGATATCGAATGCCCGATGATTAATTTTAATTACTGATAATTTTAATTAATCATCCTCTTGATCCATGACTAGTACCACTCAACCTTTTCATCATGTTGGACCATAATTCACTTGCAAGAGTTAACATGTAACGCCCCAAATTTTGGGCTTGCATTCGATTTTCATTAGGGCACAAAAATGTCAGCTATACACAATGTCTTCCATGTATCGATGCTCAGGAAATGTATCTCTGATATGAACCAAATGATAGAGCCCCTACCAGTACAAGATCAAGAGAATTTAAGTTCCGAACGCCGACCTATACAGATCTTAGATCGGGAAGTTAAAAAGCTAAGGAACAAGGAAGTACCCTTAGTAAAGGTTCTATGGCGGAATGAACAATTCGAAGAAGCCACATGGGAACGAGAGGAGGCAATACGATTAAAGTATCCGGAATTATTTTAAAGTTCGGGACGAACTTTTTATAAGGTATGGAGGATTGTAACGCCCCAAAATTTTCCCATATAGAATGTTATGAAATATCATGAAATTCATGAAATATTATCATGAAATATTACGGATTCATGAATATGAAATATTATGGAATTCATGAAATATTATCATGAAATATTATGGATTCATGAATATGAAATATTATGGAATTCATGAAATATTATCATGAAATATTATGGATTCATGAATATGAAATATTATGAAATTCATGAAATATTATCATGAAATATTATGGATTCATGAATATGAAATATTAAAAATATTATGAAATAATATTTATGGAATATTATGAAATATTATGAATTCATGAAATATTATTAATATTATGAAATTTCATGATAGGCTTGGCTTAAAGGGCTTTGATATGGATTAGTGCAAATTGTGATAAAAAGAAGAGATAGAAGGGAGGAAGCAAAGATTGAACCTTGAACCTCCTAGTTGCACTCTCCATGTCTTAACCACTACACCAAGCATTATTTCTTGTTAAGAGAATAAGAAACATGCTTGTTAATCGTGTAATAGTGAAGAGACATGTCTTTTCATGAGAAAAGTATAAATAAGAGAGGGAAGAGGTGTGAGTAACTTCCTCTTCTTCTTCCTCACTTCTCCCCACCGAAACCCCTCTTCCCCTCTCCCTTGTGTTTTTGAAAAAATACAACCTAGGGTTCTAACCCTAGGGAAGTGGAAGGAAGGAGACTATCTAAAGGGTCTTGCCCTCCACTAGGGCCAAGAAGTTCTAGAGGAGTTTTAGCGAAAGGAACCTTCACTTCTCCTTCAACCAAGGGTATCCTAAGGGACTTAAAGAAGTAAAATTTCAAGCGAAAGGAAGTAAGTATCCCCTCGCCTGCAGTGTAATGGTTAATGTATGTTTACTTTGTGTTTTGCTTTTGGAAAAAGGGAGTCTTCCCTTTAGGTGAGTTTCGGCCACCCCCTTAAGGGGAGGCCTTGGCTACTTTTCGTTGCATGAGGAGACCCCTAGGAACTTAGGGTATGAATATATGTTGTTCCCCATTATGTTGTGATAAGAAAAAGTAGGGTTATCCACCCTACAAGTTTCGGCCAAGAGGGAATAGGCTAGGGTTTTTGGGTTGTTTGCTATCCTATGATGTGTCCATGTTTAGTAGTGTAGGTAAGGTGTTTGAATAAATGTTTGTGTGAAGATTGGATGTCAAATACTTAGCCTACCCTACCCTTACATCATTCGGCCAACCTAGGAAGATTAGGGTTTAGGGATGGTTGATTTGCCTATGATGAATCTATGCCTGGTAGTGTAGACAAGGTGTTTGAATAAATGCTTGTGTGAAGGTTTAATTTCAAAACCCTAGTTTCCCTACCCTACACCATTTGGCCAAGGCATGAAACCTTAGGGTTTGTGAAGGTTAAATTATTTTATGTGATATGCTTATGTAAAATGATATGAGATGTATATGCATGTGATATTCAAAGGAAATGTTTGATTGGATTCCTTAGCATGTAACATTTGGCCAAGGCATGGAACATGAGGTTGTGAAGGACAACTTATCCTATGAGATTATGATTGTGTTTAGTAAGATCATATGCCTATATATGTGATGATTGTATGAGATGTACCCTATGAGATATGCTTAGGGTTGCTATGATGATATGTATGTGCAAGTAATGTTTAAATGGAATATTGATTTGGAAACTAAATGTCCCTAGCATGTGATATTCGGCCAAGCATGAAATATTAGGTTTATAAAGGTTAAATTATCCTATGTGATATGATTATGTTAGGGAGATGATATGTGAATGCATGTGATGAACAAATGGAATGCTTGATTGGAAAAAACTTGGACTTCCCTAGTGATGACTTTCGGCCAACCCTAGATTAGGGTTAGGGTTGCTTGATTTTCTCCCATGCTTTTTCATGCTCTAAGAATCATGATGTACATGTCTATGTTTAAGCTCTTTAAGCACCCTTATGTTATGCATGGCTTATGTATGATGAAATGCCTAAGAGATGCTTCCCTGTAAGTTGGGACTAAGAGCACTCTTCATGATAAGATAAGAGGCATGCCATGCTCATGATATGACAATGATGTGATAGGTTATGATGATATGCTTATGATATGATAAGAATGTGCTATGCAACTCCTAGGTCGACGGACTATGAACGGACCTAGTATAAAACAAGAATGTGCTATGCTTATGATATGATAAAATCCATGTATGCTATTTTACTTTATGAATGGGCTTGTACCGGACCGAAGTATGGGTCCAAGGGATGGGCACCTTAAGAACGCCCCGGTTCTGGACTACCGACTATGCTGTCCACGGTTCTGGCACTACCGTAGCTGTGCAACAGGGATGGGCACCTTAAGAACGCCTCGGTTCTGGGACTACCGTAGCTGTCCTTACCCAAGTAGGTCGGGGCTCGCTACCTCGTATCTACTTAGAGATGCGCGCTTATAATGTATGTATGTGGTACAAGACGGGGACCCCCAATAATGATATGATGATGTTTAAGTATTTAAAAGTATGATTTTAAAAGTTAAGCATCCTTATGTATATGCATTCCATACTTTATGCTGCATGCTTAGAAACTTTAATGTTTAGTATGCTATGATGAACTCATGCTTATGTCTTGTTATGTGTACATGTTGTATGCTTTCGTATGGATTTTGCGAGTAGGACCGGATCCTTACTAAGCTTTTATGCTTACTAGTTATGTGTTGTCTTATGCTGCAGATAAAGGTAAGGAACACATGAACTAAAGGAAGAGGCAGGAAGGCTGAAGATGTGTGGGGTGGTGGCTTGGGAAATAAAGATCTTCATATCTAACCTATCATGTTATAGGTTAGTTTTGAACAAGCATGCTTAGTACTTTAAGAGGAAAAAAATTTATACGGATGTTAGTACGTGACCCCGCCCTGAGGGTAGATATAAGGGCGGGCGTTACATAACATGACGATCCTTATGAGCTCATCAAGGAGGCATCATCATCCAGACTTACCAGGACACGAATTTCATCAATAATCAATGGCACACCATGTAGATAATATTATTACCCAACTTACCGAGCCTATCGATCTAACAGAATAGATCTCGGCCATTGGTAAATCAAAATAATAATAATTCGAACCAGTTTAAAGAGGTTACCGGGCCCATAGCTTTTGGCCTAGGACCAGTCGACTACCCTGGGGCAGTCGACTAGTAGGTGGCTGGTGAGTTGGCTAAGAATTCGAACGTTGGGGTGTAATGGTCGAATTTCAGTGGCATCAGTCGACTGCCCTGGGGGCAGCCGACTGGTAGCGAGGGTTTCAACCCGAGTCCTATTTACAGAGGACTTCGTGGTGGCTGAGATTCTTGACGAATCTTGTCTTAGTTAAAGGCAAGATAGTAGTCTTTGTGCTCAGTGCTTTGTTTGAGTTTGTGGTGAGGTTTCTCCATCCACAAGGAGCGACCAAGGCTAGCCGGAGGTTATCCGGGGATTGATCCACCGACGGATTCTTGGATTAGTCACCCGTCCGGGGTGGATACCAAGTACATCAGTTTGTTAGCATTGTCTATTATTGATAGTTTATTTTTATTTGTATTTCCGCTGCGCTAACAATTCTGTAGAGAATTCGACAAATCGCTATTCACCCCCCTCTAGCGGACACGATCGATCCTACAATTGGTATCAGAGCGAAGGGCCGCTCGTGATTGGACTAACCACCAAGAAGAGCAAAAGCTAGAGGGAAGAACATGGAAGACAAATTCGGGGACGACATCTACACTCTGCCGGCCTACGACCATGAAGATTTCAGGTATTGGAAATCACGGATGGAGACGTGGTTCAGATGGAGTGGGACCTTCGGATTGCGCTTGAAGAGCCCTTTAAGATTCCAAAGGATAAGCACGGTAAGAGGCTTAGACCTAGATATTGGAATCAAGAACAAGAAAATCAATCCAAGGCGAATAAAAAGGTAATTGAGATATTGCTTAATTCTTTGCCTACTAATGTTTTGAATGGTGTAGGAGTGAAGAAGCCTAAGCTAAAAAGGTGAAGATTATATGCTTCACATGTGGAGAGCAAGGGCACTACCACACCAAGTGCCCTAGAAAAGGTGAGCTAAAGAAAATGGAGCACTTGAGGAGATGGGAGAAAGAAGAAAGGAAGAAGAGAAGAAGCCCACATCAAGGAGGGACTCCAAAGGTACGGAAGGTAACTCCTAACCTTAAGACAAAGTTTAATTCAAACTTAAGTTTCTCCTTGCATTTTAAAAATAATGCTAATCATCCCTCCACGCATGCTAGTTTTCAGGAAAAATGCTTAATGGTGCATAACTTTAGATTTAGATATAATGATAGGACTAGGGTTAACAAAATAGATCACAACCCTAGGAAAAGCATGCATAATAATAGACCCAAGACCTCTAGACCTAAGGATCATGACACTAATCCCAAAAAAGGAAGGAATGTGCCTAGGCAAATGGGTAGGTCCAGGAATGTCCAAGGTGGACATATGGAAACTAAGGTTAGAAACTTGGCAAGGAAAAATCAAGCTTTGAGGGAAAGGCTTGATATATTAGAAAAGACCTTAGAAAGATTCACGGTTGGATCTAAGGGCTTAGACATGATGTTGGGTAGCTTAAAACTCAACTACAATAGATCGGGTTTGGGATACCGATCTAAGACCTCTAAGGTAGATGGAATGAAATATGCTGGGGAAACATATAATCATGGCAAGGAGGGTAAGTCCAAGGATGGCAAGTGGGTGTCATCAAAAGGTAGAAAGGGTGACTTAACCAAGGACACGGTGTCCAAGGTTAAGAAGGTTCATTTTGTAGGCCAAGAAACACCGGGGGCACACCAGTGTTGCTTAGTGTGGGTTGAGTCACCTAGGGAGGTGGCTAGGGCTAAGAGCTCAAGGGGGATCTCTAGGAGCCTTTGGGATATATGGTGAATGGATCTTTGGAGGGTTCTTCCTAGAGTTCTAGATGGACCATGGAGTGTGCCAAAGGAATTAGAGACGGACTAGAGTCTCAATTCTTGGGTGTTGGCACGTTGTTTTTGAGTTTCAAGCATGGAAATATGACATTGGGGTCATATTGCATGAAAATTAGTTTTTGGTGTGTAATTTCCATGTAAATCAATGCTAGGGACGTATTGAGGGTCGGCATGGGCAAAGACATCAAGAGAAAATCAAAACCAGGACTTTAGGGCAAGGTTTGATTGAAGTTTTTAGCTAGTTTTGGGTTTGTGTCAAACTTGGGAATGGTGATAAATACATTTTGGAATGTATTTTTCCCAAGTAGGTATGGGTACCACAAATGTCTCCACAAAATTTGGGAATTTTTGGAGATTTGTGAAATTTCTGGCGCATTTCTGAATTTCATTAGAAAGATTGAAATTCTGATTTTCAGAGTATCAGTCGACTGCCCTGGGGGGCAGTCGACTGGTGAAGGCTGAATTTTGTTTCAGTAGCTGGCTATGTGTCCAAATGATGAAAAACAAGTGTATGGGGGCTATTACACATTGTTTATAATCATTGGGGATTGAAAGAACTAATAATTGGGATATTGTTGGGTTCTTTTTTATGTTAGGCAAAGGGGGAGAAGTGTTGGGTTTAAGTTGGGAAACCAAACACTCCATTGCTAGAAACCCTAGGTTTAGGGGGAGCTAAGATTAAGGGGGAGCATGGTTACTCCATTCTTGGCGTAAGGGGAACCATGGAAAGGTTCTTAAAAAGCCTTTATAAGTCTAATGTAAGGGGAGCTTGGGAGAAGCTTTAAAAAGCCCGTGAAAAGTCCTAACTTGGAGAGTTAGGTGTTGAAAAGTCATAACTTGGAGAGTCAGGTGTAGGATGCCTCGGGATAGGATCCATCCATGCATTGCATATGCCTTATTTTTGCTATTGACTACTATCTTGTTTCCCTAACTTAAACGTATTGCCAAACATCAAAAAGGGGAAGATTGTTGAGGCAATCTGTGATCCGGAGTGATCATGAGATTTGATGTTTGGGTAAAGGGTTTAAGTTAGGTTTACCCTTGTGTTCTTATATGTGTATGTTGAGTGTGCAGGTTGTATAGGTTAAACATATGGACTTGACTGGACGGCCTCGGTACGGTGAATGGTGGCATGGAGACAAGCTAGAGGCTTGTGTGTACCCGAGGGGCCTTGGAGAGCAGGGACGATGAACTGAGGGGTACAAACTTCGAGGCATACGTGAAGGATGACATGGAGACAAGCTGGAGGCTTGCGTTCATCTGAGGGACGGGAGCCGAAGATGAAGAGGGAGCGAAGGCAACAGTCGAGGCTGCGGATGAGGAGTCAGTCGAGTCGTGAGGGTACTAGTGTTGTGTGATTGTACTCAGGAAATCCTAGGGTTTGAGTGCGGAGTGGAATGTACTCAGGAAGTGTAACCCTAGGTGGGTGAGTAGGGCAGTCGACTGATAAAACTCACAGAAGGGTTCTGGACTAGGACCAGTCAACTGCCCTAGGGGCAGTCGACTGGTAGGTGGCTGGTGAATTGGCTGAGAATTCGAACGTTGAGGTGTAACGGTTGAATTTCAGTGGCACCAGTCGACTTCCCTTGGGGCAGTCGACTGGTAGCAATGGTTTCAGCTCGAGTCCTATTTAAAGAAGATTTCGTGGTGGCTGAGATTTTTGACGAATCTTCTCTTGGTTAAAGGCAAGATAGTAGTCTTTGTACTCAGTGCTTTGTTTAAGTTTGTGGCGAGGTTTCTGCACCCACAAGAAACGACGAAGGCTAGCCGGAGGTTATCCGGGGATTGATCCACCTGCGGATTCTTGGATTAGTCACCCGTCCGAGGTGGATACCAAGTACATCGGTTTGTTAGCATTGTCTATTATTGTTAGTTTATTTTGATTTGTATTTCCGTTGTGCTAACAATTCTATAGAGAATTCGACAAATCGCTATTCAGCCCCCCCCTCTAGCGGACATGATCGATCCTACAGTTTGCATACATCATTTACCATTTTGTCGTATATGAAGCTAGACACTCCCTCTTCACTGTTGTATTCATCTGTTGAGTCTCCCCCTTCATCGATGCTCATGTTGGAGGTGGATGCTTTGTCATCCTCTTCTTGACACGATGCGTAAGTCCGGCGTAGGCTTCAATTTCGGATTCGTTGAAAGAAGAGTCGCCCCATGTTGCTTTCAGATTTGCGTGTTTGAATTTATTCTCTTTCTTCTTGTTTTTTAGCTTTTAATATTTTTCCTTTATGTACCCCTCCTCATCATAGTGGTAGCATCTGACTTGTCTCTTTCTTGGAGATCATTTCATTCCCTACATCTTAGAGAACTTGTTAGACTTAAATAACTTATTTATCTTTCTTACCACAAAAGCCGGTTCTTCATCGTCCGCTGAAGATTCCAAATTTGGATCACTTCTTCTCGCATTCAAGACAATGTTGTCTATCTTTTCCTTTTCCGATCCTGCACATCGAGATTCGTGTAATTCAAAAATGAAAAATATCTCATCAAGATATAGTAGGCATCTACTATTGAACTCTACTCCTGGGTCCTTGGGATGGCATTTAGGGTATACTAGATTGAATCACGATTTGATACCGATTCACCGAGTTAGGTGAGTCTGGAGACCAATTCTTTGATCTTCTCTTAAAGCTTGACTACTGTCTCTCCTTCCTTCATTCAGAGATTAGTCAACTGATTCTAGAGAAGATCTTTTCTTGCTGACTTAGATTCTGACGTGTCCTCATGAAGTTCTAGGAACTTCTCCCAGAGCTCTTTTGCGAAGTGGTAGCTTTCGATTTGGTTGATTTCTTGAAGAGGTAGAACTGATAGCAGGTAGAACTCTTCCTTGGCGTTGGATACTAAATCTGACTGTTGCTTCTTGCTCCAGCGATGTGCTTCTTTTACTTTGTCGTCCTCGCCTATGGGCACTTCAAAACCATATTTTATTGTTAGTAATACATGAAAATCAGTCCTAAGAAATACCTCCATCTTCTTTTTCCATATGACAAAGTCTCCTTCGAATTTCAGTAGTTGAATGCTAGATCTGGCCATTATCTCGTTGCTTTATCAGGCGGTTAGTCCTTCAAAAGTGAACTTGGCTCTAATACCACTTGTAGGAAAGTTGGCAGGCCAACAAGAGGGGGGTGAATTGCCCTGCAAAGAATACTTTGATCTTTTACAAATTCTTACAAAGATAGACGTTAGTTGCAACAGTTAATTATAAACATAGACAATGAAATGAAACAAACTAGTAAGAGACATAGAGGGTTTGCTTGGTGCAACCAGGGTGGTTGCTAATCTATGGCAGTTGAAAGCTTCACTATCAAAATCTCCTTCATTTGTAGGCAGAGTAGTCTCTTACAGACATTGAACAACACAGGAAATAACTAGAAAATTGTAGTACAAGAGTTGTTTTATGAACATAGCTTCTAAGGGTTATTTATAGCCCAAAAACTCAAGTTACCATTGTGCTGACGTAGACCTCAGGTGTCTCAGTTGTGATTCGAGGCTCCACAGATGGATAAACTTTTATCCACGAAGTTAATGGTAAATTGTTGATAAAACTTGGCTCAAGTCGTCTCAGTTCTGACTTGAGGCGCCTCAGGTTCAAACTGAGGCGCCTCAGCTCTCCCCAAATGCAAGGCTGCTGCTTGCAGCTAAGGCGCCTCACTCATCAACTGAGGCGCCTCCTACTGGTCAAAGTCATCATCTATATAGACTTTGACTTTTTTGTCCTTCTACTGCTTGGGTGATCTCTGGCCAACCAGAGTTTGGCTCACCCGATCCCGACTCTAGCCTTTCACCTCAAACGAGCTTCCTGCCCAGCTTCTCATCCCTGGGATGCCACGTATACCCTTCTCGCTCCACCGGTGTAATCTTCTGTAGTCTTCACATCCCTCAGATGCACTGAGCTCGTCGTCTCCCTTCCCCATGTCATCCTTCTCATCTGCTGCGTCTTTCGTTCAACATTTTGTGCTCCTATACACTTAGACAGGGATCAAAATGGACCAAGACCCAACATGACTTGGTTGATCACATCAAAATCAACCTGGGATACTTACATATTGAATTCTTGAAAGCAAGTGGAAATGTCTAAGTAGATGAAGGGTAACCAGATGTTTGACAGTCATGTGAAGAAGAGAAGTCCTAATGATGTGCGTAGATTCTATATATTTTTATATATTGTTTGACGCATATCTACTTATTTTTCATGAGCGTTATCTACATTATGACACCCTATTTCTCAATGATTTCATTACTTTTATCCTTTTGTACGGAGAACTATTTCTTCCTTGTTTTCATCAAGAGGACGTAATTTAGAGCTATGATGGATGAAAAACACACTTAGAGCAACTTCGAAGGCAAAGATCTACAAAACAAGGGCGTACCAGCCTTGGCATGCCCCTGCCTAGCCGACACAGTCGTGTTTCCCAAATCCAACCTCAGGAAATCACACGAGCAAGCTGTGCCCAGAGGCACAACTGTGCCCATCTTCTTAGAGATTCACATGGGCAAGCCATACCAAGAGCCATGACCATGCCTCTTTTTCACAAAACTATACTTGGCACAACCTTACCTGAGAGGCACGACCATGCCACTTCTGTAGTGGCATTACACGCCATGGCCATGTCTCATGAGCATGATAGTGTATCTGCAAGTGTACGGAATCATTGTTAAATAATAAAAACTTATTGATCCATAGGGACTGATCAGGCAAGCACTAGTGAATTTGCAACGCGAATTATCTAGACTATCAAGAGTTTGAAGTGTTTGTGAACTAGGGGGAATTAGAACTAGAAAGGGAGAAGAAGTGAAGTAAGAGAGTTGAGTTAGGAAATCTAGCTTGGGAAGATAGTAATAGGATTTCAGTTTTATTGTGATGCCATTTGATGTGATATGGATAGCTAATCCCTTGTCCTTTATGTACATGCCTAGTAGGAAGTCTAGGCAAATATAGACATCACCTCGCGACGGTCACAGCAGAGTGTCTTCCCCATTGGCATCCAGTGTCATTTGATGGACAGGGATAATATAAAAAGTCTAGTTAAGCTGACCTTTGTCACTAAGGGTCACCCGGTTATACAATTTAGATTACACATGTAACACCCCGAAATTTCCATATTGAAGTTCTTAGAACTATTTAAAAATGTTTTAGAAATATTCTAGATATTTTTAGGAATTTTTAGAATATTTTTATGGAATTTTTCCGAGTCCGTTTAGTATTTTTATTAAAAGAAATAGAGTTTTTGGCAAAAAGTTGCCCGGACGAGTTTTGAACCCGAGACCTCCCATGGGGCCAACGACTTAAGTTGGTTGGGTTAACCAGGAGCCCCAGCAGGGGTGTGCTGAAAGAAAATAGAGAGATATTAAGTTAAGTTATAAGTTGGACTTAAATACCCTAAGTATAAATAGATAATTAAAGAGAGAAATTTTATTTCTCTCAACTAAAGCCCTCTTCCTCGCCCAAGCCGCACGCACGCCGCCCCTCTTCCCCTCTCTTGTGCGCACGTCGACACCAAGACACCCTCTCCTCTTCTAAGGGGGCGCCGGCCAAGGAAGAATCAAGGAGTGCGGAGCGTTTCGTTCGTCTCGACGAGAGGAACGCGTAGGCGCGAACAGTTCATCGAGATCTCAAGTTCTCCCGAGCCCTAGACATCAATTTTGGTTGTAAGTCCAAAGAAATCAAGGTAAGTACTGCTCACCTACAGTAAGAGGCGGTTTTCCGCAAGTTTTTCCCGTTAGAAAGTTAAAAATACAATTTTCCTTTAGTTTATGATTTTGCATGTAACCCTAGTTTAATCCATGCTTGTATAAGTTTAATTAAGTACCCTATATGAGGTTAGGGTCTAAGAAAAGTTATGAGAAAAGAAAAGAGAAGATAATGATAAGAAAAGAAAAGGCCAAGGCCTTAAGAAATCCCCAAAAGTCAAGACTTAGGGATTTGGCCACACAAGGTGCTCGGTAAAATGCCAAGGCATTCAAGATAAGAAAAAGTAAGTATTTTATTTTCTAAGGCCAGTACCAGGCGTCCAAGGGCGTCGTTAAAGAAATACAGGTGTCCAATTCCAAGGTCTTGGCCCTGGTAGACCAAGGTCTGCTCTATTAGGATTGGTGGCTCGCTACCCCGACCTTTTAGGGAACGCGCATAAGATGGTACTTACGTCTTAAGTGGATCCAAGTGAGTTATTATTTTCAAGTATATGCTTTAGCAAAGTTTTTCTAAAGTTTAAGGAAGTTTTCTAAAAGTTAAAGAAAGATTTAAAGTTAAAGAATTGCTAAAGTTTCAAGTTAAGCCAAGAAAAAGTGAGTTAAGACTTATTAATACTTGAGTATGCATGTTTTGAGTTATACATGTTTTAGTGTTTCTTTTAAGCATAAAAGTATCTCATGTGATTTCACATTGTTTAAAAAGCATGCTTGCACATTTCGAGATTTCGTGAGCTAGATAGTACTTGCTAACTTTATGCTTATTAGTTGCATTTCCTCTTGCTGCAGGTAAAGGTAAAGGCAAGCAATTCTAAAGGAATGCGACGAGGCGGTGCTGAGTAACGTGTGTGTGGTGGCTGACCTTGGAGAGGTCCTTGGGACGAGATGAATAAAAGACTTAAAGTGCATTTGTTACAGATTCTTAGTTTAAGTTAGATCACATAGAATCTATCTAAGTATTTGCGTTTTAGATATTTTGCATGTCTTAAAACCACGAGTAAAGATTCCATGTCATTCTATTTAGTATACATATCCTTATGATTGCATTGGATGAGTATGAGCGTTAGTAGTTTTGAATATCGATACTTTGATGGAGCCATTTGATGCATGTGCCAAGATGTTGTTAGTCTCCTTTTGAATTAAGTTTTTATTGCTTTAAATATGCTTAGAAAAGTTGCATTCATATTCCATAATGCTTTAGTAATGTTATAGAACCTTGTGTGATGAGTTTAAATGGTTAGAATTGCTTGTAATGGTGTTGGAGACTCACCCCCAGGCTGGCCAGGTCGACTGGGGTAGCTAGGTCGACTGGGCAGGGCACGTTCCAATAAGTATTTTCTTTACGAATTTTAGAGAAAGGAAGTGTGTCATTGTATCATGCATGACTATTAAAGTTAGAATATCATTCTTAGATAGATTTAAATACAAAAAAAAGAAGAAAGTTCCACATTTTTAGTCGTGCATTAGAGTCAAGAAGTAGACAAAGTAACGGTCCGTCTAAGGTAGAGAAGGCGGGTCGCTACAACACAAGTTATTGTTGGATCGAGAGAAACGATAGAGGGGGGGTGAATATCGTTAAACGTTCAGATTGGAGAAGAGAATGCGTAGCGGAAGATTAAAAATAAAAACACGCAAACAACAAGGTTTTTACTTGGTTCGGAGCCAAGGTCGACTCCTACTCCAAGGCCCACGGTCGCTGACCGTTTACTGCGGGCAATACTATAATCGCACAAAATCAGTTACAGAAATAGAATTACAGTTAAAGTGTAGTACTGAAATTAAACTCTTCTTTTTACCGACGTCCGGTGTAGATTACTTTTTCCAGAGCAGTAGGACGTTGTCGACGCTTGTATCTCAAGTCGGGAGGTTGCCGGAGCAGAGCGCGGAAGCAGAAGAGCGTGAATGCGTTCGAGAATTTCTATTATCGAAAGACTTGGTGTTGGGTGCTATTTATAGCACCTTGGGACGCCGTGGATGTCAGGGGCACCCCCCCCCCCCACGTGTCACGTGATCCGAGCTTCGCTCGGTCAACCTCTATCCCACTTGAATAGGGCTGAGGATTGACACTGGGGGCGCCCGAGACGCTGGGGGCGCCCTGTTTGACTCCTTCAGCGCGGGCTTCTCGGATGGATAGGGGTAATCGGCTTCGCTGGCGTAGGCACGGGGTGCCCTGGGCACTGGGGGCGCCCTGGGCGTCCAGGCTGCCCTGGACGCTGGGGGCGCCCCGGCCAGTAAGCAGACGAAGCACTTGTTGCTTCGCTTGTATTGTGTTGGCCTTGGGGGCGCCCGGAACACTGAGGGCGCCCCTGCTCAGCTACTTGCTTCTCTCCTTTGGGCATTCTGAGCTGCAGACACACGTTCCTTCGGTCCTACATCCAGGGTTAGTCCAAAACACCATAAAGCAATAAGATGTTAGTTTATACAGTCTTAGCTGTCTTGGTTCTGACTTTGGGCCTCCAAAATGGAGCCCTAGGTCGAACCGACGCCTACTGTTCCCTCGACGGGGAACGCGTCCTCACCTACTCCTCTCGGGAGAATGTACCTGATGCCAACCGGCTCCTCCGGTTGGACATTTGCCTAACGGTCCTTCGTCAGGTCTTGGATACCAAGCTGTCCCTCGCCCGTTGCCTAGCATTCCTTCGCCAGGTCTTCAGTCCCAAGCTATCCTTTGCCTGGTGCCTAGCAGACCATCGCTAGGGCTTCAGTACCCTGGCATTCCTTCGCCAGTGCCTAGCAGTCCTTCGCTAGGACTTTTTACCCTGGCATTCCTTCGCTAGGACTTTTCCTGCACACTTAATGAGCACGTTAGATAACAAACAATACTTAACTTTGAATCCTTTGCCAATATCAAAACAAGGTTCGATATGGTGCTTCCTGCACCAACAATCTCCCCCTTTTTGATTTATGGCAACACAATTCAATGTTAAGTAAAAACATATAACAGTTAATAAAATCACAATGAAGTATAACAGTTAAGAACAGAATAGATTTGAAAAAAACTCTTTATTTCTCATACTGCCCCTAAAACCCTGAATACTTGTCAAATACTTAACTTTGACCTTTCCTCCCCCTTTGACATATATCAAAAACAATACATGGGCGAACAAGGTAAATGTTTATAACGTTTTGCAAACCTAAATTTTGTTAAAAAAAATTTTACTTACAAAGTTTTGCAAAAAGAATTTTACTTAGGCAAAATTTTGAAGTCAAATTTCCCTATAAAATTTCAACTTTGAGAATTGGGAAAATTTTGTTTTAAAAGAATTTGCACACTTAGAAGAATATGCTTGGAAATACTTTGTGTATTTTGAAAAAAAAACAAAATCTTTAAGAATTTTCTAGACAAGTTTTTTACCAAGAGAACTTTACTTAGGAAAATTTGCCAACATTTTCAAAAAGTTTTTGCTCAGACAAATAAGTTTTAAGAAAAAGTTTGTGTATTAGAGCCTATGAGTTTTGAAGACATAAAAATAGTTAGTATAACTCTTGATAGCCTAGTAAAAAGCTTAAATTGCACCAACAAAACTCCACTTTGAAAGGTATTGTGCAATTTTTAAAAAAATTTGTATTTATAGGCAAATCTTTTGAAAATTCACGTACATAGAATACTATTCCCTTAGAAAAGTATTAGTACCTTTTTGAAAACATTATATTTTGAAATTTAAAAAATATAATATTATACATTTTTTGAAAAATATAAGTACTTTTTTTTAAAAAAAAAATGCATTTTTGACAAATATAAGTACTAATAAATACTTTTGAACATAGCATAATACTTTACTTGGCATGATTTCCTTTCTAGTCTGACACAATCCTAGGAAACCTTATTAACTACAAGGGCATTTCCCTAGGTGTCCTGGAAATTCTCCAAACTCAAGAAAATTTCAAAAAGTATTTCAAAAAGGATTTACTAAGCCACAAAAATATTTTGAGAAATAGAATATTGGTATTTTTAAAGGCAAATTAGTTGTATTTTCAAAAGAACTTTGAAAACTTGTGTATTAAAACAACTTATTTTGAAATGTTCAATAGTTCTTTTAATTTAACCTCCCCCTAAACTTGGCATAGTCCTTGGAAGCTTGTTGACCACAAGTATTCTTCCTCTGAGTCCTTAGGGGTCAGTTCAGATTAAAAGAATTATTTAATAATTTCAAAAATAATTGCCAAAGAAAATACTTGTTAGAAATAATTTCTTTTGGTTTAGACTCCCCCTAAATTTGACACATCCTCGGAGTCCTTGTAGGTCATGAAGTGGACCTTCCTCTATGTCTTTAGGGTTTGTTAAAATCAAAAGCACAATAAAAAAATGATTGTTTGAAAGATATATGATAACATAGTTTTCGAAAAACATGAGTGATATTTTAAAAGCATAGTATTTTTAAACTTGTTTTTTTAATTTGAACTCTCCCTAAACCTGACACAGTCCTAGGAGGCTTGTTGACCACAAGTTAATCCTCCTCTTAGTCTTAGGGTTTGATTCAAATAAAAAGAGAAGAAAACTAAGTTTTTAAAAAAGTATTTTGTTTTAATGATTTGAAACATAATTTCATTCTCCTATTTGAGAAAATGAATATTAAAAAACTAAAAAGAGGAAATGATAAAAAATTAGAAGTTTTTTTTAAGTCCCCAAAAAAATATAAATATCTAAGTCCGGACTGCAGAAAAAAATCCTAAGTAATCCCAAGGTGACTTTTTGCCATACAAGAATAGACTGAATGTCTGAAAGAAATGTTTGTATAATGGAAAGGAAAGAAATCAATGTTATGAAATAAATTTCAGGTTAGTGAACAAAAGAGACTTGATTTTAATTACAATGATTTGAAAGATTAACTCTTAGTTAAAAAGTTAAATTTGATTTTTGAGAAAATTAAAATTTAGAGGGTTAAGTTTGTTTAGTTGAATTTTAATTTTGAAAGTTATTCGGTTGAATTAAATTTGAATTTTAAAGGTTGTTGAATTAATTTTGAATTTTAAAAGTCAGATGAATTATATTTGAATTTTAAAAGTCAGATGTATTAAATTTGAATTTGATTGAATTAGATTCAATTTATTAAGATTTAATTGAATTTAATTGATTTAATTAAGATTTACTTGAATTTAATAGATTTAATTAAGATTTAACTAAATTTAATTGATTTAATTAAGATTTGATTTTGATTTAATTGAATTAATTAAGATTTAATCGAATTTAATTGAATTAATTAAGATTTAATTGAATTTAATTGATTTAATTGAGATTTAATTGAATTTAATTGATTTAATTAAGATTTGATTTTGATTTAATTGAATTAATTAAGATTTGATTTTGATTTAGTTGGTTGGGTTGGACTCAACTTTTGGGTCCTAAGCATCTCACCCATTTCTAAGTGACAAAACGGGATATCCTTAACTATTTTATGAGATGCATTAATTTTATCTTTGATGTTAACACTATGATTTAATTGAAACTTGTGTTAGATTTGAGTTTAACAAATAATAATTTAAAAGTGAGTTTTGATAATTGGCTTCCAGGTCTTGGCGAGGCACAGAGGCCTTCTTTGGCCGTAGCCTTATTGGATCAACAACCCATTCCTAGACAAAGCCTTTTAAAGAAAGATCATTTTCAAATCATTGTTTGAGACACTCTGGTCTAACTAGCTTAAGATTCGGAGAGGTAGCTTCGGCTAGTTCCACCGGACTAAAATGACCAAATAAGGTACTCCTTACCCTACTTGATTCCGTAGTTAGGCTTCCCTAACGTACTATCATCAAACCTTGTCCTAATACTAGGTTTTTCAAGTTTCAATTAATCAGGTCCTATTTCTAGTCCTATGAATAGCAAAAGAACTCTAGGTACGATCATAGTTAGGAGAAATTTCTGGATTTTCTAACATATTGACCTTATGTTTCAGGGTTTCACTTTCTTGTTTCAATTTCCTAAAATTTACCTTAACTAATTTATATGAGTCAATCACATTATTCAAGGTAAATATTTGATTTTCAAATACTGTAAATTACCTTTTGATTCTCGGTTGGGAATCTCCCCCTTGATTATTGCCGCCTCGGTCTAGGCTCATCTTCTGATTCTGTGTCTGAGTCGGACTCGGGTACTAGTTAAAGCTCCTTCTTTGGTGGTTCTTTAGGATTTTTCTTTGCAAAAGAATTTACACCTTCCTCGACCATTAAAGTATTTGTTTGATTATTTAATTCTAATTTTGAAAAGAATTCAAAATCGGTTACCGTCTCAGTCAATTCGTCGTCTGATTCTAGTTCGACTTTGGATTCGGGTTCAGATTCTGACTCAGCTGTTTGTGCTTGGACCGAAAGGGCAAGATAACTTACCTGATCTTCTTCTTCATCTGAGATCTCTTGATGAAGGTCAATCAGTTTTTCCCAGATTTCTCTGGCACATCTGAATGGACCTACTAGTTCGAGTTGCTCCTTGGTTAGGCCACATTGTAGGATTGCAGTTGCCCTTGCATCAGTCTCGATTTGATTGAGGGTGTGTTCATCCAGTTTATCCCACTCGATTGATGACTCATCTTCTACGGGAAAAGAGAATCCTGTTTGGATGATCCATCATAAGTCCATGTGGGCCTTCAGAAGGGACTCCATTTGACATCTCCAAAATTTGAAGTTGTCGCCGGAGAATAGTGGTGGACGGGCACTGTTCCACTCGTGGTTGGCCATTTAGTTTAATCCTTGCACACAAAAGAAATAACAAAAATGTACCAAGACTTGGTCTTGGATTAGTAGTGCGGGAGAAGGAAAAAAAATAGCCCAAAATAAATGTTGCATGAATTTCGAGGCAAAATAATAATAAAATAATAAAAACAATTTATGATAAATTCTCAAAAGATGTTCGTTTTATCAATTCTGAGTTATGGTGAGAAAATAAGAATTTAAAATTGAAAAAGGCAGAAGAATATTTTAAACACACCTACAGATATTATTTATTTGAAATAAAGATCGAGTGGTGTTGCGCCACCTCGATTAAAGAAAACGACAAGAAATAAAATAAAAAATTTGTAAATCCGAAAAAAAAACTTTCAAACTGGTGGTTGCACCAAGTTTGAACTACCCCGCTCTGATACCACTTGTTGGATTGAGAGAAACGATAGAGGGGGGTGAATATCGTTAAACGTTCGGATTGGAGAAGAGAATGCGTAGCGGAAGATTAAAAACAAAAACACGCAAACAACAAGGTTTTTACTTGGTTCGGAGCCAAGGTCGACTCCTACTCCAAGGCCCACGGTCGCTGACCGTTTACTGCGGGCAATACTATAATCGCGCAAAATCAGTTACAGTAATAGAATTACAGTTAAAGTGCAGTACTGAAATTAAACTCTTCTTTTTACCGATGTCCGGTGTAGATTACTTTTTCCAAAGCAGTAGGACGTCGTCAGCGCTTGTATCTCAAGTCAGGAGGTTGCCGGAGTAGAGCGCGGAAGCAGAAGAGCGTGAATGCGTTCGAGAATTTTTATTATCAAAATCCTTGGCATTGGGTGCTATTTATAGCACCTCGGGGTGCCCTGGACGTCGGGGGCGCCCCCCCACGTGTCACGTGATCCGAGCTTCGCTCGGTCAACCTCTATCCCACTAGAATAGGGCTGAGGTTTGAGACTGGGGGCGCCCGGGACGCTGGGGGCGCCCTGTTTGACTCCTTCAGCGCGGACTTCTCGGCTGGATAGGGGTAATCGGCTTCGCTGGCGTAGGTGCGAGGCGCCCTGGACGCTGGGGGCGCCCTGGGCACTGGGGGCGCCCCGGCCAGTAAGTAGCCGAAGCACTTGTTGCTTCGCTTGTATTGTGTTGGCCTTGGGGGCGCCCGGAACACTGAGGGCGCTCTTCTCAGCTACTTGCCTCTCTCCTTTGGGCATTCTGAGATGCAGACACACGTTCCTTCGGTCCTGCATCCAGGGTTAGTCCAAAACACCATAAAGCAATAAGATGTTAGTTTATACAGCCTTAGCTATCTTGGTTATGACTTTGGGCCTCCAAAATGGAGCCCTAGGTCGAACCGACGCCTACTGTTCCCTCGACGGGGAACGTGTCCTCACCTACTCCTCTCAGGAGAATGTACCTGATGCCAACCGGCTCCTCCGATTGGACTTTTGCCTAGCGCTCCTTCGCCAGGTCTTGGATACCAAGTTGTCCCTCGCCCGGTGCCTAGCATTCCTTCGCCAGGTCTTCAGTCCCAAGCTGTCCTTCGTCTGGTGCCTAGCAGTCCTTCGCTAGGGCTTCAGTACCCTGGCATTCCTTCCCCAGTGCCTAGCAGTCCTTCGCTAGGACTTTTTACCCTGGCATTCATTCGCCAGTGCCTAGCAGTCATTCGCTAGGACTTTTTACCCTGGCATTCCTTCGCCAGTGCCTAGCAGTCCTTCGCTAGGACTTTTCCTACACACTTAATGAGCATGTTAGATAAAAAATAATACTTAACTTTGAATCCTTTGCCAATATCAAAACAAGGTTCGATATGGTGCTTCCTGCACCAACAGTTATTTCCTAATACGGAATTAGGGAAAACTCTTTAAGCACTAATTTAGCCTTCCTTGTAAGGAATTAGTCTTCATTCTCAAGGCTATGCTCATAATTGCCCGGTTAAAGGATTACCCTTTTCACTTAGGGCTCCCACTCATACAATCGTGAGCATTTCCTCTACATAGAGATTATTACATACAACCATTCAATCAAGCAATGCACATAAGCACACATGTTTCATATAAACATTCAATCTCACAAGAACCAAGCATAAACATGTAATTGAAACAAGAAACAAGCATATCTATAAAGATTACATCAAATGTACATCATAAATACTCCCTACATTCTAGAACTAGGAGAATCTACTCCATAAAAAAAAGAAGGGGAATCAATGACATGAAAATAAGCATTCTACAATCCCAACACAACAAAGGGGAAGGGATGCTTAGCCAATAGGAGCGCTGAGTCTTCAAGAACCACTCCTTCACCTCAGAGGTGGATGAATTATGGAGACGATCTTGGATCATCGGAGAGATGGCCAAAGATGAAGAGGGAGCTAAGAAATAGATGTAGCAATCATTTGTGTAATATAGCATTCATACGCAGCGGAAAAATAAGATCTCTTCAAATGATCCATGCAAAAGTAGTATACAATGATTGATAGAATGGTTATTTTTCTTGCGTAAACGGTACAATCCCTACAACAAATTTGATTCATCTTGTAGGGATCTCTATGTGTAAATATCACATACACAGCGGAAAATAGAATCCCTTGAGCGATCCATGCGAAAAACTCATACAAAATTACAATCTAAAGGATTATACCTTCAATGCGTGCCCTTCAGTTATCCCGCTAGTCCTTTGTTTCACAAGATCTTTTGCATGTTTAGAATATCTGTGTCTCTAGTAGTATCCACACGAACATGATCTAAGCCTCGTAGATGAACGACCTTAGTTGTGCTAGAACATAGGATGATTCACAAGACAAGAGGACCAAAAACCTCCGCAAGGGGGTTTCAGCCAAGGAGGAAGAAAGAGGAAAAAGAGGGATCAGCCCCTTAGTCTTTGACAAGAAAGGGTTTTATACTCATCCAATGAATGCCAAGGGTCAATGCCCCATGAGTGTTGCTTTCTCGTTCGGTTAGACTGCTCTCCATGTCGTCCGGATTAAAATTTTCTATTAATTAGAAATAATCCGAATGGAAAGAGACTTTCCGAACGACTTTTTCATCATCATGCTATTCGATTGAGTGATCGGTTGAACAATCTTGTTGTTTAAGCAATCTAACTCCTTTGTCGAATAGCCACGGAATAGATGATGAATTATTGGATCACCGGTTTTTGCATTTGATTTCAGGGTCCATGACAAATAAGCAATTGTCACGCCCCGAGACCCAGGAGCCGCTGTTCCAATATAAAATCGGACAGCACCTCTCCTGCCCGGCGGACAATTTACACATACAAACACACACGCAGATAATAATAGACATCACCACGCAGTTTAATTAGCCTCAGGCCTCAAAATATATATAGACCCAACATAAAAGCACCCGACAACTAAGTAAATCATACCTGACTGCGGACCGGTCCGACTTACGACGAATCAACCAATACAAAAACCCCTTAGGGCACACGACAACACTCCCAAGACATATACAAGTCTAATAAGTAAATATACAAATAGACACTACTAAGTACAAAACGAAATAAAAATATATCAACCCCCGTCGCGATGGGTAGGGACTGGCTGCTGGGCTCTTCTGGCGTCTCCAAGTATCTCAACCTGAAATAAAAATATATGGCAACGGGGTGAGTCCATAACTCAGCGAATACCCAGCAGATATGCATAGTATGTTATAATAACAATAAGCATCTACGTTAATACAGTCTCATATCAACAATATGGAAAAACTAGTACTGGAAATACTGAGGTAGATACATACCAGAATCCAGCTAACCTGAAAAGAGGATAATAAGTACCAAGGGAATATCGTTAGACATATAATCTCAAATAACAAGTCTCCAGAATATGCATGTCAAACAAGTGCAAGAATCAAGTGCAGCAAACAATGCACGATGAAAAATATGCACATGATGCAATGACATGTGTCACCCCCTAGTCCCAGTCAGGATATCGTCCACGACGTCCGCGTGGGTAGAGCTGTGACAAACTGTACGCACCCTGCCATCACTGCTCCTGAGTGACCGGGTGGACAGGATGCTGGCGGAGGACCACCCCCCTACCCCATGTATATATGAGAGAGCTCCGCTCTCATCTCCTCGTGGCTCAGTACGAGAAGGGACCCCTGGCTGCTACCACGCCCGCGCTCACCCTCCTCATAGTGGCCGAACGGAGCAATACAGGGCAAATGCACACATCTACGGTATCCACTAACCCATGAGTGGCCGTGCGTGCATATCATGTACCAGAAGACGATTAGGCTCAACCACAAGGGAGTCGCTGATCGCCGGCATGCAACAGTGCAAGGATGGTGTATGATAGATACACATACCTGAGACTGTAAGGAACTAACAGCATAATAACTCAGGGATAACTAACAAGTATCCAGAACAGGCATAATAACTCAGGGATAACTAACAAGTATCCAGAACATACATAATAACTCAGGGATAACTAACAAGTATCCAGGACAGGCATAATAAACAAGGCTAGCGTATAATCTTACTGCTATCTATAACCAACCATGCATAGTAATATGACAATATCTAAAAGATAAGTCAAAGGGTACCCGCCTCCAAGTAGGAGTCCATATCAAAGGAGAACCTCCCGTCCAATAATCCGCAAGAACTCAGCGTCCTGTATCAAAGGATATCGTTTTAGCTATCATAACAGTTATTAAGTAGCTAAACACAAACCCCAAATCCTAATCAACATCCATACTAAAGCAAAGGTTACTAATTATCTCTAATTAGTGATTATCTTATGATTAGGTCGTTTCATGGTTTAAGTTAGATTAAATCTAAACTTAACCCTTGTGATGTAACGCCCCAAAATTCCCATTTTTAGTTTTTAAAGTTCTTATAATTATTTAGAAATGGTTTAGAAATATTCTAGATATTTTTAGGAATTTTTAGAGTATTTTTATGGAATTTTCCGAGTCCGTTTGGTATTTTTGGAAAAAGAAAAAGAAAAAAAAAAAAAGCCAAAAATGGAAAAACCATAAGGGCAGCCGGTGGATTGAACCCGCGACCACCACGAACAGCAAAGCGCCCAACCAGCCGGGCTAAGGGTATCAAGCACAGAAAAGGAAAGAAAATAAATACTTAAGCTGTAGTTAGTTGATCCGATCCTTAAGTGTATAAATAGAAAACTTAAAGAGAGAAGTTGGGATTTCTCTCAAACCCTTCGGCCAACACCCTTGCGCCGACCCCTCTCCCTCTCCTCTCTTGTGCGCACGCAAATCAAGGCCAAGAGGGTCGGCCGAGACCCTTTCTCCAAGAGATAATACTATATTCGAGATCCCCGCGACGAGAGGAACGCGTAGACGTGAAGAATTCTTCGAGATCTCGAGTTTCTCCCGAGTTCTAGACCTCAATCTTGGTTGTAAGTCCAAGATATCAATGTAAGTACTGCTCACCTGCAGTAAGAGGCGGTTTTTCCGCGAGAATTTCCTTTAAAAGTTCTTAAAAGAGATATTTCTTTTAGTTTTAGTTTTTGCATGTGATCTTAGTTCATTATATGCTTATATATTTTATTGAGTGTCCTATATGAGATTAGGGACCAAGAAAAGCTATGAGAAAAGAAAAGAGAAGATAAAGATAAGAAAAGAAAAGGCCAAGGCCTTAAGAAATCCCCAAAAGTCAAGACTTAGGGATTTTAGCACGCAAGGTGCTCCAGAAAATGCCAAGGCATTTACAGATAAGAAAGAAAAGAAAGAAAAGCTATTTTATTTTATAAGGCCAGTACCCGGCGTCCAAGGGCGTCGTTAAAGAAATCCAGGTGTCCAATTCCAAGGTCTTGGCCCTGGTAGACCAAGGTCTGCTCTATTAGGATTGGTGGCTCGCTACCCCAACCTTTTAGGGAACGCGCATGAGATGGTACTTACGTCTTCAGTGGATCCAAGTGATTATTATTTTCAAGTATATGCTTTAGCAAAGTTTTCAAAGTTTAAGAAAGTTTTCAAAAGTTAAAGAATAGCTAAAGTTTCAAGTTGAGCCAAGAAAAGTAGATTGAGATTATTTATTGCTTGAGTATGCATGTTTTGAGTTATACATGTTCTTAGTTTTCTTTCAAGCATATTAGTATCTCATATGATTTCAATTGATCTAGAAGCAGTTTGCATATTTCGAGTTTTTGTGAGCTAGATAGTACTTACTAAGCTTTTTGCTTATAGATGCATTTCCTCTTATTGCAGATAAAGGTAAAGGCAAGCAATTCTGAAGGAAGACGACGAGGCGGTGCTGAGCAGAGTGTGTGTGGTGGCTGATTATGGAGAGATCTTTGAGACGAGACTATTTAGTTATTTGAATTGCAATGTTTAAGTTTATTCAAATTTCAAGTTCTTGCTTATGGAGATTATAGAGTATTTGAGTTTTGGATAGTTTTACATGCTCAATTCTTAGAGTAAAGATTCCATGTCATTTCATTTAGCTTATATATTTTATGATTGCATTGGATAAGTAGAAAAGTGAGTAGTTAGAAATATTGATACTTTGTTAGAGAAAAAGGTGTTTGTGCCAAGATAGTATCAATTTCCTTTTGAATCAAGTTTTATTACTTAAGTATGTTTAGAAAAGTTGCTTTCTCATTCCATAATGCCTTAGTGATGTTATAGAACTTTGTATGATGAGTTTAAATGGTTAGAAGTAAGATTGGTACAAACTCTATTGTTAAAGTTTATATAAACTTGTTTAGTTTGTTTTCTTCCATAAAAGTCCTAAATTCAAGTTTATGAATTCGTTTGAATGGCTAAATCGTTTAGGAAACTGATATAGAGTATAGAAATGATGTCGTAGTTTGATATGGCTCGAAATTGAAGGAATGGTGGCCTTGGACAGCAAGGGCCGAAATCTGTAAAACAGATTACAGCCGTATCAGTCGACTGCACGTCATCAGTCGACTGATACAGGCTGTTTAAGAGGGTAAGGTTGTTTTCGATGGGTATTGGCTATGGGATTGAGAAGAGAGTATGACATGGTATTATTATACATGATTGCTTAAGTTAGAACATAATTGTTAGAGAATTTAAAGTTTAAAAAAAAAAAAAGATTTCCGCAATTTTCTTTAGTCATGTATAGAAGTCAAGAAGTAGAGATAAGTAACGATCCGTCTAAGGTAAGAGAAGGCGGGTCGCTACAGTTGGTATCAGAGCAGGTCCCATTCTCCAGCATCACACACACATCAGCATCAACCTTGCCGTCTTCAAGTAAGAAAGCTTTAAGTTTCAGTTTTTTTATTGCTCCTTTATTTAATTGCAGTATAGAGAAATGCTTAAGTACTACTCACATGTGCATAGAACAAGGAAGCATGTTTAATCCCTTAGTATCACGGAATCATGTTTAATCCCTAGAATGGATATCAGATTTCTAAGTAAGAAGACAAGTTTATACTAGAGATGTAGTAGTGATTTCTTGTTTCCTTATGCATTATTAGATGGCAAGAAGAGGCCGAGCTCCTAATGCTAATAACAGAACTCCAGTTCCAGATAACAGTGAGCCTGGCACAGAACAGCCAAACCTGATGGCAGTCATTGCTCAAATGCAAGCTCAGATTACAGAACAACAGAAGACCATCGCCACACTGATGGCGAATCAGCACCCAGTGCCCCCTACACCACCCACAGCAGGAGTGGGAACTCCAGTGGTGGCTGAAGTTCCACCAGTCCCACAGGAGACCCCTGCCGTGAACCGAAGACAAGAAGCATACCTCGTCCAGTGGCAGAGGCTGAAACCAGAAAGCTTCTCAGGCACGACTGAGCCCTGGGATGCCCAGGCTTGGTTCAAGACTTTAGAGAGCACGATGGAGCTTCTTGACTGGCCAGAGGTTGAGAAGGTCAAATGTGCCTCCTTCTGCCTAACTGGAGATGCTCGTATGTGGTGGGAGCGAGTCAAGAGTAAGAAGATAGTCAACCAGATGAGCTGGGCAGATTTTGAGCACGAGTTCTATGAGGAATTCTTCCACATGAAGGTTACCAACAAGCACTTCGAGGACTTTATGGAGTTCAGACAGGGTAGCCTACCAGTGGGAGAAGCAGTTGCAAAGTTCAACAGACTAGCTCGCCTCTGCCCAGAGCTAGTCAGCACAGAGAAGGAGCGAGTCAGACTGATGCTTCGCATGCTGAACCCGGAGATAGCACTCAACGTGAACAGCGGGATGCACCGACCCCAGACCAGCGAGGAGTTAGTCAGTAGTGCTCTAATCTCAGAGCACTACCTGAATAGCATCAAGGCACAGCAAGCACAGCAGAAGCCAGTCCTGACTGAGAACAAGACAATAGGAGGACAGAAGCCTCAGCCAAATAACCAGAACTGGAAGAATAAGAACCACAAAAGGAAGCAGTGGCCTGGCAGCCAAAAAGGAAACTCAGAGAACAAGCAAGCTAGGTATCCACCTTGTCCTAAGTGTGGGAGGACCCATCCAGGAGCGTGCCTTTTGGGTGCAACTGGATGCTACTCATGTGGACAAGAGGGACACAGATCCAGAGACTGCCCAAACAAGTTTAAGGTACTTCCTCAGCAGTCCGTACAGCATGGAGGCAAGCCTCAGTTACACTACATGCCTACTATACTGGAGGGACCTCAGATCAGTCAGAGAGGGTTGGAAGCAGCACCAGTTCCAACCAATGCCAGAGTCTTTTCCCTCACGAAGGAAGAAGCTGCCAGCGCCTCCACGGTCGTAACAGGTCAAATAGTTATTTTACAGCATTTAGCTACTACACTGTTTGACACTGGGGCGACCCATTCTTTCGTATCAGTACCTTTTGCTAGTAAGTTACAGGTGCCTACAGAGAGTTGGGAGTCCAGATTCCTAACAACTCTCCCTTCAGGGGAAATCATGGAGTCCACCCAGAGGCTCCGGGCTGTGCCAATCAAGATTTCAGACCGAGAGCTATATGTCGATCTGATAGTTCTTGCGATGCAGGACTTCGACATCATACTGGGCATGGATTTCCTCAGTAAGTACAGCGCTTCAGTGGACTGCCGTAGAAGGAAGGTGGTTTTCAGCCCAGAGGGAGAACCACCATTCGAATTTCAGGAGCCCCAAGGAGGAAGACTCAGAAATTTCTCTCAGCCTTGGCAGCCCACCAGATGCTAGAGCAAGGGTGTGCTGGTTTTCTTGCACACATAGTGGACTCAGAAGCAAAGAAAGAACTCAAGCAGGAGGATGTACGGGTAGTTTGCGAATATCCAGAAGTGTTCCCAGAAGAATTACCTGGACTACCTCCCAATAGAGAAGTGGAATTCGAGATCGAGCTAGTGCCTGGTACCGGTCCGGTCTCGAAGGCCCCATATCGTATGTCTCCAGCAGAGTTGAAGGAATTACAAGAGCAACTCCAGGAGCTACTAGACAAGGGCTTCATTCGCCCGAGTCATTCACCCTGGGGAGCTCCTGTACTATTCGTCAAGAAGAAGGATGGATCTATGCGTCTGTGCATAGACTACAGAGCTCTGAACAAGGTGACCATCAAGAACAAGTACCCCCTTCCTAGAATAGATGATTTATTTGATCAGCTCAAAGGGGCTACAGTGTTCTCGAAGATAGATCTGCGTTCTGGGTATCATCAGCTAAAGGTTAAAGAAAGTGACATCCCCAGGACGGCCTTCAGAACGAGATACGGCCACTACGAATTTGTAGTGATGCCTTTTGGAGTAACCAATGCTCCAGCAGTCTTCATGGAGCTGATGAACCACATCTTTAGGGAGTATCTCGATAAATTCGTCATTGTGTTTATTGATGATATTCTCATATACTCACAGACTCCAGAGGACCATGCTACACACTTGAGGATAGTGCTGCAGATCCTTCAGCAGGAGAAGCTCTATGCAAAATTCTCAAAGTGTGAGTTTTGGCTAAATCAGGTGACCTTTCTAGGTCACATTGTATCCAAAGAAGGCATTCAAGTTGATCCAGCCAAGATAGAAGCAGTCAGCAACTGGTGTAGACCCAAGAGTGCCAGTGAGATCAGAAGCTTCTTAGGCCTGGCAGGATATTACAGAAAATTTGTGGAGGACTTTTCCAGGATAGCCTCTCCACTCACAGCTTTGACCAGAAAGAACAAGAAGTTTGAATGGTCAGATAAATGCGAGCACAGTTTTCTAGAGCTGAAGAAGAGACTGACCAGTGCTCCCATCCTGACTGTTCCAGAGAGTGACAAGGCCTTTGACATCTACAGTGATGCATCCAAGATGGGCCTTGGAGCTGTCCTCATGCAAGACGGTAAAGTAATAGCATATGCCTCCAGACAGCTCAAGGACTATGAGAAGAATTACCCTACGCATGACCTTGAGCTAGCAGCTGTGGTTTTTGCACTGAAGCTTTGGAGACATTACCTGTATGGAGTGCAGTGCAGAATCTTCACAGACCATCAGAGTTTGAAGTACTTCTTCACTCAGAAAGATCTGAATATGAGGCAGCGCAGGTGGCTAGAGTTGGTCAAAGATTATGACTGTGAAATCCTCTACCACCCAGGTAAAGCTAATAAAGTGGCAGATGCACTGAGCAGAAAATCCTGTGCGGCACTGATGTCCTTATCATCACTGTCTCTACCACTTCAGAAAGAAATAAAGAATTTTGGAGTCGAGGTAATAATTGGGCAATTTTCTGCATTGACCCTAGAGTCAACCCTGCTTAAGGATATACAAGAAAAGCAAGATCAAGACCCAGAGATCCAGAAGATCAAGCAGGGGGTCCAAGAGGCAGAACATTCAGAGTTTCGAGTATCAGACAGTGGCATCCTCTATTTTGGAGACCGCCTTTGCGTCCCCGATGATGAGGAATTAAGGAAGAGTATTCTAGAGGAGGCCCACAGTACCCCATACTCTATGCATCCTGGTTCTACCAAGATGTATCAAGATTTAAAGAAAAGATTCTGGTGGTCTGGACTCAAGCGAGACGTGGCCAGATATATCAGTACCTGCTTGACCTGCCAGAGGGTCAAAGCGAGCACCAGAGACCAGGAGGAGTTCTACAGCCTCTTCCCATTCCAGAGTGGAAGTGGGAAGAAATATCCATGGACTTTATCACAGGTCTTCCAAGAACCACCCATGGACATGATGCAATTTGGGTGATAGTGGACAGATTGACCAAGTCTGCCCACTTCCTAGCCATCAAGTTATCGCATTCGGTAGAGCAATTAGCACAGCTGTATGTGAAAGAAGTAATCAGGCTTCACGGAGTCCGAAGTCGATCGTTTCTGACAGAGATGGGCGATTCACCTCCCATTTTTGGAAGTGTGTTCAGGACGTCTTAGGCACCAGACTTCAGTTCAGCACAGCTTTCCATCCCCAGACAGATGGACAGACAGAGAGAGTAAATCAGATTTTAGAAGACATGCTCAGGGCTTGTGCATTAGACTTTAAAGGTAGTTGGTGTAAATTTCTGTGCTTAGCTGAGTTTGCCTACAACAATAGCTATCAGGCCACCATCAGGATGGCACCTTATGAGGCATTATATGGCAGGAAATGTAGATCACCCATATGTTGGCAAGAAGCTGGTGAGAAGAAAGAGATGGAGTCAGGACTAGACAGCCAGACTGAGCTTATAGATGAGACCACTCAGGCTATCCAGACGATCCGCCAGAGGATTGAGACTGCCCAAAGTAGACAGAAAAGTTATGCTGACACACGCCGTAGGCCACTTGAATTCCAAGTTGGAGATTCAGTATTTCTCAAGGTCGCTCCCATGAAGGGAGTGGTGAGATTTGGCAAGAAGGGCAAGCTAAGTCCTCGCTACATAGGACCCTACCAGATCATAAAGAGGGTTGGTAAGGTAGCATATGAGCTGGACCTACCAGAGGATATGTCAGCTATCCACAGCACATTTCATGTCTCTATGCTAAAGAAGTGTATTCACGACCCTAGCCAAGTGATTCAGCCTCAGTCAGTACAGATCCAAGAAGATCTTAGTTATGAGAGCAGACCGACACAGATAGTGGACAAAGCAGTTAAAAGATTAAGAAACAAAGAAGTGCCACTAGTGAAGGTCATCTGGCAGAATCAAAAGCATGAAGAGGCTACTTGGGAACGTGAGGACAGCATGAGAGAACGATATCCAGAGTTATTCTAAGTTCGAGGACGAACTTTTTATAAGGTATGGGGGATTGTAACGCCCCAAAATTTCCATTTTTAGTTCTTAAAGTCCTTAGAATTATTTAGAAATGGTTTAGAAATATTCTAGATATTTTTAGGAATTTTTAGAGTATTTTTATGGAATTTTCCGAGTCCGTTTGGTATTTTTGGAAAAAGAAAAAGAAAAAGGAAAAAAAGCCAAAAATGGAAAAACCATAAGGGCAGCGGGGTTCGAACCGCGACCACCACGAACCAAGAGCGCGCCCAGCTGGGCTAGGGTATCAAGCACAGAAAAGGAAAGAAAAAAATACTTAAGCTGTAGTTAAGTTATCCGATCCTTAAGTTATAAATAGAAATTAAAGAGAGAAGTTTATTTCTCTCAAACCCTTCCCAACACCCTTGCGCCGACCCCTCTCCCTCTCCTCTCTTGTGCGCACCAAATCAAGCCAAGAGGGCGGCCGAGACCCTTTCTCCAAGAGATAATACTATATTCGAGATCCCCGCGACGAGAGGAACGCGTAGACGTGAAGAATTCTTCGAGATCTCGAGTTTCTCCCGAGTTCTAGACCTCAATCTTGGTTGTAAGTCCAAGATATCAATGTAAGTACTGCTCACCTGCAGTAAGAGGCGGTTTTTCCGCGAGAATTTCCTTTAAAAGTTTTTAAAAGAGATTTTCTTTTTGTTTAGTTTTTGCATGTGATCTTAGTTCTTATATGCTTATATATGTTTATTAAGTCCCTATTGAGTTTAGGGCCAAGAAAGCTATGAGAAAAGAAAAGAAGATAAAGATAAGAAAAGAAAAGGCCAAGGCCTTAAGAAATCCCCAAAAGTCAAGACTTAGGGATTTTAGCACGCAAGGTGCTCCAGAAAATGCCAAGGCATTTACAGATAAGAAAGAAAAGAAAGAAAAGCTATTTTATTTTATAAGGCCAGTACCCGGCGTCCAAGGGCGTCGTTAAAGAAATCCAGGTGTCCAATTCCAAGGTCTTGGCCCTGGTAGACCAAGGTCTGCTCTATTAGGATTGGTGGCTCGCTACCCCAACCTTTTAGGGAACGCGCATGAGATGGTACTTACGTCTTCAGTGGATCCAAGTGATTATTATTTTCAAGTATATGCTTTAGCAAAGTTTTCGAAAGTTTAAGAAAGTTTTCAAAAGTTAAAGAATAGCTAAAGTTTCAAGTTGAGCCAAGAAAAGTAAATTGAGATTATTTATTGCTTGAGTATGCATGTTTTGAGTTATACATGTTCTTAGTTTTCTTTCAAGCATATTAGTATCTCATATGATGTTCATTTGATCTAGAAGCATGTTTGCATATTTCGAGTTTTTGTGAGCTAGATAGTACTTACTAAGCTTTTGCTTATAGATGCATTTCCTCTTATGCAGATAAAGGTAAAGGCAAGCAATTCTGAAGGAAGACGACGAGGCGGTGCTGAGTAGAGTGTGTGTGGTGGCTGATTATGGAGAGATCTTTGAGACGAGACTATTTAGTTATTTGAATTG
>JAGFNQ010006295.1:328274-393322 GCA_024364735.1 Boesenbergia rotunda
AATAAATTCAAAAAGTACAATAGCTCTTGACACAACGTCTCAACTTTATTAGTAATTTAATCACCGTAGATATATCTTACGTGGGAAGTGAATCCTAATTATTTGAAAAATATACATTATCTTTTACCATCGCATCAAACACGAATGCAATTCAATACCCTTTATTAGATTTACATAGATATCTCTTAATTATAGCAAAAAATGATTACACTCATCTTAAACATCTCTCAAAGTTCGTCCCCATATTACTTGAAGAGATATAAATCACAAGGACAACTTATAACCGACCGCCAATTAGCTATGGGATGAGACGAGTTTTTTTCCGAAAACATACACATGTTAAGAATTAATCTCCACTTAATTATAATAAATGTGTCACTTCTAATCAACTGGCCTAAAGACCCCTCTTAATTGCATCTCGCCGTTACAGTTAAATATTTAGATATTAATAAAATTTAAAAGGCCTTTGTGAAAAAAAAAATTAAGAATACAAATTAAAAGAAACCTCAAATTATCAAAATTATTTATTTATTTTTAATTAGAAAGATATTTTATTATTTTTAATTAAATATTTTTATTTTAATATTAATTAATCAAATTCATGACTACTAATAGTTAATTAATTAATTATTATAATAATTTTATGGTAAATATAATAATTTTAATCCGTTAATAAAAACATTCATATAATGTTTTTCACACAACTAAATTAAATTTATTTATTTTTATACTTAGTAAAAGTTACTTTATAACTATTGGTGGGAGTAATAGTTATAAAGTAACTATTACATTAATATTGAAATAAGTATATATTTAATATACAAAATATAATAGAGTGCTCTTTTATTTATATTTTTTAAGAAAAAAACAGATTTTTTTTAATGTTAATTGGCCATCTATTCACATGGCTTGAGTCGATGAATTGTGCCCGGGCTAGGGTGCAGTGAAAAGATAATTAATTATTATTTTAAATATTTATGGTTCGATTTTCAATTATAGCGTATTTTATAAGAATTTTTTCTCTAAATGAAATGTGAATCCTAAGACGCTGGACTTCTGTATCGCCCAACATTTATCCTAGCAGTCAGTGTAAAACTTCCTTCGGCCTAGGTCGATCGCTCGACATTCAACGTTATCCAATTTCGTTAATTATTTTTTTGAGTTGATGAATTATTCGATAAGTTGTGACCCAATTATTCGTGATTTCATTCGACTATGTCGTATTTATAAAAAAATTTCTGAATGAAGTACGTAATTATGAAAATGAGAGGCAACATTTTAGATATCAAAGTTGATTTATTTTTGACATTTTAGATGCCAAACTTAAAAAAAATAGTCTCAAACTTAAGTCTTTAATTTTATTTTAGTATAGATTTATCTTCCTAATTAAGTTATAATATTTAAGCTTAAAAAAATTAAAAATTTAAAACTCCTAAAATTTATCTTTTCAATTGAGTTGTATTGTTTAATCATAATTTTATTAAAAAAATTTAAACCTCTCTCATTATATGATATTAAAATTATTATTTTTAAAATTTATGATTAAAAAAATAAATGCTCCATTTTAAAATTGTAAAAATCTTTTTAAATATTTAATATCAAAATCATAAATTTGATTTTAAATTTGAGATCCAAAAAATACCCCATTATGAAATATTAGTTTTATAGACTATTTGCACGAGGACCTACTGATTTATTTATAATCAATCATTTTAAGTTCGATTCGGCGTTCTCTTATTCATTGTTTTTTTTCAATGAATAATCCACTAAAAAAACCAAATTTACAATAAAATTTGCAATGATTTTTTAAAAAAAAATCGTTGCAGAAATATTTGACGACGAATTTAGCAACGAAAATATTTTCGTTGCTAAATCGTCATCGCTAAATTTAGGGCCGAACTATAAAAAATGTGTTGCAAATCTGTAACGAATTTTGCGATAAAATTTTTTTTATCACAAATTTGCGACGAAAATAATTCATTATAGATCTGCGACAAATTTAATTCGTTATCAATCTGCAACGAAATTTGAGATGATTTTTTTTCGTTGCAGATTTGCGACGAATATAATTTGTTGCAAATTTGCTACAAATTTATTTCGTGCCAATCTGCAACGAAATCTGGGACGAAGTTTTTTTCGTTGCAGATCTGCGACGAATATAATTCGTTGCAAATCTGTGACAAATTTAATTCGTTGTCAATTTGCAACAAAATCCGGGACAATTTTTTTTTGTTGCAGATCTACGAATTTAATATGTTACTAATCTGCAATGAATTTTGAGACAAAATTTCATTCGTCGCAGATTTGCGACGAATAATATTCATCGCATATTTTCCACAAATTCTGCAACGATTAGTTTTCGTTGCAAATTTGCAACGAATATAATTCGTTACAAATCTATAACAAATTCTGCAACGAATATATTTTTATCATAGTGTTACGATAAAATAGTAAAATACGATAAATTTACAACAATTTTTTTTCAAAATTCGTCAAAACAATTAAAAAAAATAATTTATTTTTTTTCAAATATTCTTTATACATCAGATAAACAATTATAAGTACATTTATTGACTAAACACAATTTCATATACAAATATACTAATAAAGACATCCAAATACATCAATACACACCATAAACACAGTTCCATCAAACACCAATAAAATATCCTATTGGTGCCGGATGCACCAATTCTAACCTGGGTTTTAATAATAGCAAAGGGTTCAAAGTTAAGATTAAGGTGTCATCTAATGAATATGTTAAGTGTGCAGGAAAGTCCTAGGTAAGCTAGGCACGAAGTCTTAACCTACAAGGTTGAGCAATTAGTCATGGTCGTGGACTGGGCACCAAAGACCTGATCGGGGGTTGGGCAATAAGTCATGGTCATGGACTGGGCACCGAAGTCCTGATCTGGAAGATGGGACAGAAGTCTTAGCCGGGCGGGAGCTGCGGACAGAAGCAGAGACGGGTTGAGGAACGGACGTCTTGTGATCCGGCAGTCTCGGAGGCCGAGCAAAAGTTCAACCGGAGGAGCCGGTTGGCGAAAGGTAACTTTTCCAAAGTGGAGTAGGTGAGGACGCGTTCCCCAGAAGAGATAACAGTAGGCGTCGGTTCGACCTAGGGTTCCATTTGGAAACCCAAAGTTAAAACCAAGACAGCGCAGGCTGTTATTTATACTTGATTTTCTTATTACTGTTGTTCTGGAACTAACCCTGGTTGCAGGAGCAAGAGGTTCATGTTTCTGCATCCCAGACGCCTGAGAGGGCTCAGGCGCTCGAGAGCACAGGCGTCTGTGTTGATATAGGTGCCCCAGATGGGGTTTCTTCCTGTGGTTGCGAAGCTGAGCTGGCAGGTTGCCACGTCAGCATGTGAGGCGCCCGTGAGCAGTCAGGTGCCCTAGATGTCCCAAGCGCCCTAGACAGTAAGAGGCTATCCCGAATCACAGCTTTATGATTTAATTTCATATCTATCTCGTATGTTGGCGAAAACTGACGTTCGGGTTGAAACCCTCCGACAGGAAGTTAAAATCCTGAAAAAGGAAGTCGACTCGAGTTCGTTAACTGAGTCAGTTCAAGAAGGAAACTCAACTCAAGTTCAAAAGCTTGAGGAAGAGAATTCCTCCTTGAAAACTCAAGTCAAGGAACTCAAAGTCGCGTTAGAACGGTTCACTTTAGGTTCCAAGAATCTTGACATGATTCTTGGAAAATAGAAGTCAGTTCTAAATCGATCCGAACTTGGCTATCGAACCAACTCATGATACAGATCTTACTACTCTGTATTGAACCAAACTAGAACCCAAGTCCAAGCATGGGTCCCTAAGCTGAGTTTGAACAAATAAGCTGGACCAAACCGATATTCGATCCCCAAGGACAAAATTCACATCTTGCCTAGCCCATATCGAGGCTTCGGTCCAGGGGAACCCAATATAAAAACCATTTTTGTACTTGGATGATTTTTTTTCTTGAATTATTGCTTGATGTTTGTTTATTTTTTTTAATATTATTCTGCTTAGACTTAGGAATGGTTAGTTAAGGATCAAACTTAATTGAAACTTGAACAGCATAGTATTAGGATGAGGTGAGATGATAGTACGTTAGGGAAGCATGTCTAAAGAGTCAGGTAGGGTAAGGCATACCCTATTTGGTCTGTTTAGTCCGATGGAACTAACTGAAGCTACCTCTCCAAATCCTAAGCTAGTTAGACCAGAGTGTCTCAAAAAATAATTTAAAAATGATCTTTCTTTAAAAGGCTTTGTCTAGGAAAGGGTTGTTGATCCAATAAGGCTACGGCTAAAAAAGGTCTCTGTGCCTCGCCAAGACCTGGAAGCCAATTATCGAAACTCACTTTTAAATTACTATTTATTAAACTCAAATCTAACACAAGCTTCAATTAAATCATAGAATTAACATAAATTCAAAAGTTAAAAATAATACATCTCACAAAACAGATAAGGTTACCCTGTTTTGTCACTTAGAAATGGGTGAGATGTCTAGGACCCAAACTTAGTGATCTGTGTATTAACTTCTGGAGAGCACGAAGAAGAAATACGAGGCACTCTTTTGGTTCTGCTCAATGAACACATTCCTAATATTCTTCCTCCCACTTTAGGCCCCCCACTGGTCTGCAACCATAAATTAAAATTATTATCAATCGATGACTCAGATCCCTCAATATGCTCACTAGCACTTGACCTTCTCTGTAACTCCTCTAGTTCATCATATTTTTCCTGCATTATAATTTAAAAAATTAAATAAATTTATAATAATAATAAATTAAGAATGCAAGAATATAAAATTGAAGGAGATATATATCTAAGTTATAAATTAATATTTAAAATTTATCTAAACCTTGACTGCTTTTGCTCTCTCTCTGCTCCAAGTCTTATCTTTTTTCTGGGACGTGCGGGTAAAAGTCTCTATAAATGTAGGATCTTTTCCCAATTCCTTTGTTTTAAAAAATAAAAATATTGAAATTAAATGAAATAGATTCTTAAAAAATAGTGAAAGAGTTAAAAAAATTATCAATCTTTGTCTATGCTCATCAATATTAATAGAGTCTCTTGCATAAGTTGCAGACATTTCTCCAGAATTATAAGATTGATTAGCCTTATTTTGATGACTCCTTTGTTTAGCCTCTTCTGATGCCCAAAAATTGTTGATCCTATCTCAATTTTCATCGGTGATGAATGGTGGTTTTTTTCCCCCGGCTCTTTGCATGATATAGTGTATGGCGAATATGATCGCTACATTTTTTTTAAAATTCTCCGAACTTCCAACTCAACACTAAGGTCCCAAATGAAAGAACGTTGCAATAGAAACAAATATTTATATATTAAAATTGGGATACGAAGCATAGAATCCTTGAATTGCTTATTGTGCCAATACAAATGATTCATATTTCTTATATAATCTCTTATGATTGATTTCAACCAAATTATACTGTGGATGCATCTTCATCCCTCTGATAGGGTCAAACCAATGACACATGAATAAAATAACTCGCATTTCTGGACTTGGATATTCTATCTCTATAATTTCATCCAGTAAACCATAGAAATCATTACTTGCATCACCATCATTGGATGACCTAACACAAACTCCACTATTAAATGTAGTCTGGCCCTTTCTATATTTTTCAGTATGAAAAGTATATCCATTTATAAAATATGTCGGCCAAGTGCATACTAATGCTTTTGGACCCCATGACATATGAATTAATAAATTATGTTCAAGATGCGCTTGATTAGCATGAACCTAAATTAAAATACAAAAATTTGTAAAAGTCTGCATATGTGTAAACAAATTTGAAATTGTCTACTTACATATGATTTGAACCATGGCACAAACTTTTCTTGAACTAAGCGATCAAACTCTTCTAGGGACAATTTAGAATATAAATTTTTGAAAATCCTAACATAAAAAACCAAATTAGAACTTTAAAAGTTACAATATAAGAAATATAAAAAATATATACTAACTCGGAATATGACGATACTCCCCGACAATTTAGTAAAATATATATGTGGGATGCCCGCCATTCTTGCCCAGTTAAATATCTCTGCTTACATGGCCCACTTGGTCGACTAAGATAGTTAAAAATTGAAAAAACCTTCAAATTAATTAGGATCAATAGGTTCCTCATCATTTCCTCCTGGTCTTCGTCGTTTGCTATGCACGTGAGGCTTAAAGTAATATGATGCAAAAGTTGTTACTTTTTCGACAATATATGCATTAACAACAGAGGCTTCAACTCGTACTTTATTTTTCACTTTTTTCTTCAAATGATATAAGAATCTATTGGTAATAAAATAAATTGTATTAGATATATTATATATATTAAAATGAATAAAATTTTATGAAATCAAATAGTTAAAGTATAAAAGATGAATATTTTATCTTTCAAATGGGTACATCCATTGGAGATGGACAGGTCCAGTAACTTTTGCCTCATATTGCAAGTGAATCAAAAGATGTTCCATTGAATCAAAAAATGACGGTGGGAAATACCCTTACCAAATTACACATAATTATCGAAATGTCTCTCTCTAATTTCTCCATGTACAAATGTTTCAAAACTGTTGAGCAAATATCATGTAAGAAAATGCTTAACTCCGTAATGACACCCCATATAAAATTTGGTAATATTTCTTTAAAAGCAATAGGAATGAGTCTTTGTATGAATATATGACAATCACGACTTTTCAAATCATTCAATTTGTATTCCTTCATATCCACACATCTTCCAAGATTAGAGATATAACCATCTGGAAATTTCAGTGATTTCAACCATTCACAAACAACACCTTTTTGAGCCTTATTCAATGTATAAACTGCCTTTGGCTTTGGTCCTCTACTATTTTCATCAACATCAAGAGTAGGTTACTACAAATGATGTCACGCCCCGAGACCCAGGAGCCGCTGTTCCAATATAAAATCGGACAGCACCTCCCCTGTCCGCCGGACAATTTACACATACATACACTAACCAAACACACACGCAGATAATAATTATATATATTTGGCCTCAGGCCTCAAAACTAAAACATAAACTGACCATAACACAAAGTAAATCATACCTGACTGCGGACCGGTCTGACTTATGATGAAACAACAAATACAACCACCCCTTAGGGCTCACGACACATACGACATATACATATTGCTAAAAGAAATATAAAACAATACACTACAAAGTACAAAACGAAACCATGTCGTCGCGATGGGTAGGGACTGGCTGCTGGGCTCTTCTGGCGACTCCAAGTATCTCAACCTGAAATAAAATCATATGGCAACGGGTGTGAGTACATAAACTCAGCGAATACCCAGCAGATATGCATAGTATGTTATAATAACAATAAGCATCTACGTTAATACAGTCTCATATCAACAGTATGGAAAAACTAGTACTGGAAATACTGAGGTAGATACATACCCGAATCCAGCTAACCTGAAAAGAGGATAATCAGTAACAAGGGAATATCATTAGACATATAATCTTAAATAATAAGTCTCCAGTATATGCGATGTCAAACAAGTGCAGCAACCAATGCACGATGCATAGTATGCACATGGTGCAATGACATGTGTCACCCCTGACACCAGACAGATCATCGTACACCTGTCATAGGGACGTCTGAACGGGTAGGGCTATGACAACTGTACGCACCCTGCTATCACTGCTCCTGAGTGACCGGGTGGACAGGATGCTGGTGGAGACTCCGCTCCGACCCCAAGCAATGGGGGGAGTCAGGCTCTCATCTCCTCGTGGCTCAGTACAAGAAGGGATCCCTGGCTGCTACCACGCCCGCGCTCACCCTCCAAATAGTGGCCGAACGGAGCAATACAGGGCAAATGCGCACATCCTATGGTATCCACTAACCCATGAGTGGCCGTGTGCGCATATCATGTACCGGAAGACGATTAGGCTCAACCACAAGGGAGTCGCTGATCACCGGCATGCAACAGTGCAAGGATGGTGTATGATAGATACACATACATAATAACTCAGGGATAACTAACAAGTATCCAGGACAGGCATAATAACTCAGGGATAACTAACATGTATCCAGAACATGCATAATAACTCAGGGATAACTAACAAGTATCCAGAACATGCATAATAACTCAGGGATAACTAACAAGTATCCAGAACATACATAATAACTCAGGGATAACTAACATGTATCCAGAACATGCATAATAACTCAGGGATAACTAACAAGTATCCAGAACATGCATAATAACTCAGGGATAACTAACAAGTATCCAGAACATGCATAATAACTCAGGGATAACTAACAAGTATCCAGAACAGGCATAATAACTCAGGGATAACTAACATGTATCCAGAACATACATAATAACTCAGGGATAACTAACATGTATCCAGAACATGCATAATAACTCAGGGATAACTAACAAGTATCCAGAACATGCATAATAACCCAGGGCTAGCGTATAATCTTACTGCTATCTATAACCAACCATGCATAGTAATATGACAATATCTAAAAGATAAGTCAAAGGGTACCCGCCTCAAAGTAGAAGTCTGTATACGAAGAGAACCTCCCGTCTGATACTCCGCAACTCAAAAGTCCAAATCATTGTCCTGTATCAAAGGACATATTTAATAGCTATTACAAAATAGAATAGCAACTTGCCAGAAAATTCCTAAACCATATTAGGGTTTACCTAATCATTTTCTTTCCATTTAATTACTTCTAATTAAATGAAAAATTCTTAGTTACCATTCCAAAGCAAGACAGATCCGCCACCTTGGGGATTTAACTAATTCAAATCCAACAAGACATACTCTTACAACATAGCAAAGAGACCAAACTTCTATCCAGGGTCAATATCAAACACAACTCTCATCATAATCAAGCAATCACAAGATCTAAACATCAAGCTAATACCCACTCCCAATAGGATTTCCACCCAGATCAAACATTCCAATAACATGATTAAAAGCTCGGACAACACAGTACCCTAGTTTGCTTTGGATTAAGATTCAATTCACAATATTAATTCCCAAGAGATCAACCTAATCCTCCTCTTCCAATACCAACTCATGGCATAATATAGGCAAAGAGAGAACATAGCAATCCCATGCTCAAATTTGAAGCCACACCTACCATGCATCAAAAGATGAAGAACACCACAACTAAGAAATGATGATACATAGCAACACATTCCATACTCAAGGGAATTAAGCTGTAATCGAAAAGAATCCTAAAAAAACAAGGTCAACTCTAATATCCATTCAAAATAGTACTCACGGCAAGATTTATCAAACCCAAATCAGCTAACCATCAAGATCTCATTATCAAACTAAGACTTAATCCAAATCAAACATTCTAGCAATCACCCAAACCAAGTAGTATCATTCGAAATGCACCCAATCCTTACCTCAATTGGGCACCGACCAAGAAGCTCCAGTCAGATCTGATAGATCAGCCATCTCCAGAGAAATCCCTACCCAGGTTGTCTCCTTCGGCATTGGCTTCTTCTCTCCCTCTTCCACCGAGCACAACCTCAGAACAAAACATTAGATCCAACTCAGCTATGTTCGGGTACAACAAGTAGATTCACAAGATTTTGGATAAGGACGTTACCTAATTGGAGATAGTCGATGAGGTCTCTACCCCCAATTACGATGCCACCTCCATGGCCATTGCGTTATCACTTCAATCGGAGGAGCAAGATGAGAAGAGAAGGGGGGTTTTGCTCTCGTCGAAGGTTGGCCGACAGTGGAGACCTTGGAGCATCGGCTCCAGCAAGGATGCGGAGCGCCCAGGTGACAGTCGGCGGTGCTCACTATGGCTTGAGTACAGACAACTTAGCCCAATGTCTAGGAGAAAGGAAGAGAAAAGGGGATGGCCTTCCTCGAGTCTCCGATCGACGCTGGGGTGTGAGGCGTCAAGTTTCACTTGGCTTCCACTAGGGCAACGAGGTGTAGCAGCGGTCGACTAGGTTCTTCTTGGCTGCGGGCGAAGAAGAAAGGAGGAGGAAGTAGTCAGGCCTTGCTACGAGTTAGGACACGCGGATTGGGGGTGTGGCTGCGGCTTTGGCTGCGGGCGCAGGCGAAAGAAGAGAGTTTTAAGTGAGGGGCTTTTTACAAAAAGGCCCCTCCATTTTTAGAAATTCCAATCTTGCTCTTAGGGTAAGGGGTTTTCGCAGATTAACCCTTCTAAATTTATATAATACACCTCAAGTCTCTATAGTTAAATAGTTTATCAACTTAACCCCTTAACTTTAGGTAAATTTATATAAGCTAACTTATTTGAGGTTTTCTTTTATGGAACCCTTGATAAGTTTAAAATTTTTACAATAAAGCCCCTTGGGCTCCTCCCGTAGGGCCGGAAACCCTCGACTCTATCCGGAAAAAAAAATCCTGAAAAATTTTCTGGTCCGGATTTTCGAATCACCGTATTTTACAAATGAGCTGCATATCTTTTCTTGCATTCAAATTGTCCTTCATTTTTCCATTGATATCCATCATTGTATTAATCAGATTATGAAAAATACTCTTTTCAATATGTATTACATCCAGATTATGATAAAGCATAAGACTAAACCAAAATGGTAAATCCGAAAATATACGCTTTTTAGTCCATTTATGTGTACTCCCATACTCATATGTTATACCATGTGGTTCTTCAATAATAGATAGAAAGTTAACCACTCGGTACCAAATTTGTTCGTCTGTTAATCTCAATGGTGGAGGTGTTCTTTCAATTCTATTCTTAGTGAATTCATTTTTATTCCTTCTGAGATTATGAGCTAGTGGTAAAAATTATTTATAACAATCAAAATAACTAGCTTTCACTACAAAAAAAAACCCATATAGGAGTGGTTTTTCTAACTTTTCAATAGTGGATTTTAACCACTCCTACACTTTTACCAATAGTTTAAAAATCACTCCTCTTATTGTTGTCCCTATATCCTATAGAAGTGATTTTTGTAACCGTTAGTAAATATTGGAAAACTGCTCATATTATTCTTTATAGGTACAGTTTGAAACTGATCTTACACATTGTACATATAACAAGGGTTTTAAATCGCTTCTATAGCTATAAATTTAGGTGCGGTTCAAATGACTCTGAACCCCTTTAGATGTGCTCTGAAACCCTTTAGATGTAAGAATAATTTTAAATCATTCCTACAGGCCATGGATATAAGAGCGATTTCGAAAGGCCTAAATGAAAAATTGTTCCTGCAAATAGATCCGACGTTAGATTTGGTGAGTCAAAACCTGGGCTAGAAAATTTTTCAGAGGACATTGCGAAAGATTGTAGAGTTTCCAAGCCTATGGGCAAAGTTTAGAGGTTTAATTAGATTAAACCTGAAACTTGTAAGGGGTGGAGTGAAAGAAAAACCCTTTTTTTTGAGGATTTGGATCAAAATTTTGGATATCGTAGGGGCTATATACATAAAAACCTAAAGGCAATGGTTAGTTTACAAAATAGCCAAAACTTGGAAGAGTTAAATTGCTAAAAACATTAGTATTAAGGATAGGGGCGTGATTTTCCAAATTGCAGGGGGTTTTCTAAAAAAAGGTTCACTTAAATCCCTTCCTCCTCATCCCTATTCCCTTCGCCCGTAGCCACCGTCCCGACTCCCCCTTTCCCCTCAGATCTACCGAGAGCTTATCTTCGCTGCCCAGCCCAGCTTCCACCACAACCTTTTTCCGTGCTGGCGATCGACTGGGCCAATGACGCTCCGGTGAGCTAGGGTACGCGATCGTCTTCTCCCTAGAAGGTCTGCCTCTTTTCGCGCTGTACCGACTGTGGATTTTCATCAAATCAGTTCAGAGCTGACCTTACCAGCGCCATCAGGTAACGCTGACCCTAACATGGTTCTTAGGGTGTAGAACAATTCGGATGGTTGTTTGTTTGACTTTGTTGAGTCCTTTTCCAATCTAAGAATTTCCACCGTGAGCTCCCTCGATTTTTGTATTGGAGTTTCTATGGGTGTATCAGTTGGTTGTGGTTTTAGGGCTTCTTGTGGATGAATCGATGATGCTAATGCTTGAGCATGATCCGTTTGATTGAATGTTCATTCCTGGAGTTGCTATTTGATATAGATCTGAAACTGAATTGGGAATTGGAATTAGATTTCTGTAAGAGTCTTGTTTTGAATTTGGATTTTGATTTAGAAGTTGTGTTTCGATCCTGATTGGATTACAACTATGTGTTTGGAGGTTTTGTTGTCTCCCTATTTGGGCCATTTAAGAATGGAATTGGTTTTCTTTGGGGGTTCCATGTTTTGCCATGAGATCTCAAGATGAGGTTTCAAGTTTTAATTATGGATTTAGATCTCTATTTGGAATTAGATGGGCTTGTTGGTGAGATTGCTCTGTTCGAAGTTGAAAACTCAATTCTTTACATGTTCTATTTTGTGTAGCTTTGGTTCTTGCTGTGAACTTGCTTCATGAGAAGCCTTGGGCAAAAACTATTTTAACCTTTTGTTGCTACCATGAGCAACTTTTGAGAAGGATCTGTGGTTGAGATGACTTTTGCTTTAGGTTTTGGATTCTTATTGTTTTAAGCTGGTTTTGTTCCATTGCTTCTATGAGTTTGGTTGTGAGATATGGGTTTAAACTCATGATTTGGACTAGTGTAGATGAGCCTTTAGTTCTCCTATGTTGTCGCGGGTGGTTTGGGTTGTTCTTTTTGATCCTATGTGTGGTACAGGTTGGTACATACATGAGTTTGGGTGGTGGTTTGAGAATTGAGACTAAACGGAGAGTATTCATTTAATTAGGAATAATTAAATGAATATTCTAATTAGGACTGTGCTAATTGATTATGATATCTAATATAGTTAGTTATTATTTGCTATGGTAACTAAGACGTCCTTTGATACAGGGCACTAACTGGTTATGGAGATCTTGGACGAGGGTTCTCTACTGGCACAGACTACTATATCAGAGGCGGGTACTCCTAACTTATCTTTTTAGATACTGTATTACTATTGTGCATAGTTTGTTATAGATAATAGTAAGTTTATACGCTATACCTGCCTTTGTATATCATGATCCGATATCTGTTGCTTACTCTTTTTAGATGACTCTTATTTAGTTCCATACAGTCTCATTATTTGTCTTGCGTGCTTATGTGCACAAATACAGTAGTAGGTCATTTTGTATCTGCAGTTGGATTTATTTCTAGATATACCTTGCATGGATATCTAGGCTAGGACTGTAAGATCTAGATACATGTGTTAGACCTATATTTTTTTTTACCAATGTGTGGTTGAGGACCTGGTTAGTGAGGAGGGTGTTGATAGCATACACTACCCTTAAGTTGCATACTGAGCTGTAGGCTCTGTACGATTGCATACTGGCGATCATCGGCTCCCCTAGGGTCTGAGCTTATCGCGTAGTCAGGTTTCCTGTACTGATAGAGCTAATAGCGCTATGCTGTTGGATGATGGCGACCACCAGCTTCCCTGAGATCTGAGCCTGTCACCAGTCATACCTTAGTTATTTTTTTGTATAGCCACAGGTGTTGGGCTACATACATGCATTGTCATAGGTGTTGGGCATCATACTTGTATAGCCACAGGTGTTGGGCTATATACTTGCATTGTGCCACAGGTACTGGCTTATATATTTGCATTGCCACAGGTGCTGGGCTACATACATGCATTCACCACAAGTGTTGGACATCATACTTGTATAGCCACAGGTGTTGGGCTACATACTTGCATTGCCACAGGTGTTGGGCATCATATTTGCATAACCACAGGTGATGGGCATCATACTTGCATTGCCACAGGTTCTGGGCATCATATTTACATAGGTGTTGGGCATCATATTTGCATAGCCATAGGTGCTGGGCTACATTCTTGCATTGCCACAGGTGCTGGGCATCATATTTGCATAGCGACAGGTGATGGGCTACATACTTGCATTGCCACAGGTGTTAGACATCATTTTTGTATAGCCACAAGTGCTGAGCTACATACATGCATTGCTACAGGTGTTAGGCATCATATTTGCATAGCCACAGGTGCTGAGCTACATACTTGCATTGCCACAGGTGATGGACATCATTTTTGCATAGCCACAGGCGCTGAACTATATACTTGCATTGCCACAGGTGTCGGACATCATTTTTGCATAGCCACAGGTGCTGGGCTATATACTTGTATTGCCACAGGTGTTGGACATAATTTTTGCATAGCCACAGGTGCTGGGCTACATACATGCATTACCACAGATGCTAGGCATCATACTTGCATAGTCACAGATACTAAGCTACATACTTGTATTGCACAGGTGCTGAGTATCATACTTGTATAACCACAGGTGTTGGGCTACATATTTGCATGCCATGAATGTTAAGCTTTATGTGTTGTAGGCCACGAGTTCTTGGCTTCTCTACGCAGCCGTGAGTGGTTGGCTTGTCTGTTTCCTGTTCACCCGACCATCGGTTTGGGGGTGGCTGAGGTGCGTGCAGAACAGATCATTGCATCATGTGTATAAGATGCATTGAACCTTTGTTGGTGCTTGTTGTGTTTGAGTGTTGTATTTGTTTAATATGCACTTATAGGTGATATACATATTTGGATTGTGTATCATTCTTGAGGTTATATATGGGATTGATTACACCTACCCGCAGGATAGACGGACTCTGGTATGTATTCACCTTAAGTCTTCAGTTATGCTTTATCCTCTATACCCGAGACTGTATCAGCATAATTCTTACTACTATTATAACTTACTATGCATATCTGTTTTGGTATCCGCTGAGTTAATTGGACTCACCACCATTCACCATGTTTCTGTCTTTAGGTAGTTTGGTCGCCGGAGGAGCCCAGTTGTCAGTCCCAGGTCCCTACGACTCTATTGATGGGTGCTTCCGCGGATTGTATTTTCCTTTTATTGCATACTCCATGCGTCGTATTCAGTTTTATATCGTGGACTTATATCGTGATTCATTCGTACGGTATTATATTTTTGAGTTCTTGGTTGGACTTATTTTGTATTGTTTTGCAGCGCGCCTGCCCATAGGGCAGCTCAGGTGAGTAAGGTTGGATTATGGGTTGAGATTGCATTTATTTTCCTACCTTATTTCTTGTTTTGAGGCTTGAGGCCAATATTATATTGCGTGTGATATATGTGTATATGTAAATTGTCCGCTGGACAAGGGAGATGTTGTTCGATTTTATATTAGATCAGCGACTCTGTTGGTCTCAGGGCATGACATCCGACCCCGAGCCAGGTTCGAACTGGACCCGACCTCGGGATTGTAACCAATTAGGGTACCTGTTGACCCGATTCTAACCCAAACTAGTCGACTGCCAATAGACCCGACCCCAAGCCGGGTCCGAACCTAATTTGACCTCGAGCTTATAACCAATTGGGGTATCTATTAACCCGATTCTAATCGAAATTAACCGACTACTGGTTCAACTTTTTATTTTTTTTTATTTTTTTCTTGGAATGAGTTTTTTATATATAAAATAACGATATTAAAAGAAATTTGTTTGTATTAGGATTCGAACCTAGGTCTCCTGATTAGAACCTAATATCATAATTAACTAAACTACAACTATCAAAATATTTATATGTTAGTTAATTATTTAATAACTAATTAATAATTTCTTTAATATATTGTTATTCTTAATAAATAAGACAAGAGTAACATGTTGGTGCCCCGGTAAGTTTTGATGTGATCAACCAGGTTAAGTTAGGTCCTGGTATGTTTGATCCCTCTGCTAAGTGTGCAGGAGCTTAGGTACGGAGGAAGTCGAGCGTAAGACGTAGCGGACGAGAAGGATTGTGCGGGAAAGTGAGCCGACGGGCTCGGTACAATCCGAGGGACGCAGAAGCTACGGAAGAATACGCCGGTGGAGCGAGAAGGACTCGCGCGAAGTCCAAGGGACGAGAAGCCGGGAGGAAGGATGCTCGAGGGGCGAAAGGTCGGAGTCGGATTTGGGTGAGCCTAACTCCAGTTGGCCGGAAATCACCCAGAAGACGAAGAACCAAAAGGCTAGTCGCCCAAAAAAGAAAGATTAAATTGTTGCTAAGAGGAATTGAACCCAAGACCTCGAGAGTAGAGGCGGCCAAGCTTACCAGTTGGGATAAAGGTCGGAGACAATTTGTTTTTGCCGATATTATTACTTGGAGATTACATTAGCAATCTCGAGAAGAAGATAAAAATTCCTTTATCTCATAAAGGATAAAGCCTTATCTTTTAATCAGATCCAATGGATGCAGGTTATTCCCATCCAAGATCAACCATCTAGATTACATCCATGGATCAACGGCCAAGAGAAAATTCCTCAACAATCAACAATCCAGATTTATTCTCTTAGGCTATAAATAGGCTTAGAGTTTCAACCTTTTAATTCATTCAATTAATTCATTCTTGTAAACTCTCTAAAAGTCTAGCGTGCTATTTTTGTAAGGCTTCTCCGCCACAAGGAGATTTTTATTAAGCGTCCACTGTCTTGGAAGCAACGTTCTCACTTGCGGCCAAGTTTTTTTAAAAGACGAGTGCCTCCACTTTCATAATTTTTTTTACCGTCTATTTACTCCCCTCTAGCTGGTCCAACCAGATCCAACAAGTGGTATCAGAGCCTAGTTCGCCGCAGAACGATTAATCGCCAACTGCAGCACCATCAACCAAAATGGTCGGACCCGTCATCTACCCGCCGAAATTCGAGGGGGAGTTCGTCGAATGGAAGCGCAAGATGGAGGTATTCTTCACTACAGAATTCGAATTGTTTATAATAATGCATTCTGGTTTTGCAGCTCCCGGAGAAAAGGATTTAACCAAATGGAGCAAGAAGGAACAAGCTGATTTTGTGGTGAATGGAAAAGCAGTTTACCACCTGCTTTCTATACTCCCAGCACAAGAAGTCAACCGAATCGGCACATACGCATCCGCGAAAGAACTCTGGGAAAAATTCCTAGAGTTACATGAAGGGACTTCCGAAGCCAAGCTCGCCAAAAGGGACATTCTCCGGAACCAGCTGACCAACCTCCGCATGGAAGAAGGTCAAACAGTAGCGCATTTACACTCAAAAATAAAAGGTTTGTTAACGGAACTGATGAATCTCGGGGAAGAGGTAAGTAACCGAGATTCACTGAGGTACGTGCTTAATTCGTTTCTGAGAAATTTCGATTGGACGTCTTTTGTTGATTCTTTTTTTAGTGCTAAAGATCTCGAGACAACTTCGCTCGAGAATTTATTTTCAACATTTGAACTTCATGAATCGAGAATTGCAGGAAATCGAAAGACGAATGGTGTAGCCCTGAACGCGAAAACAACAGTACCAGGATCGGTATCCTCGGATGATGAAGAAGAAGAAGAAAAAGGATACTTGGTAAGAATCTAATTAATTTTTAAAGTTTCAGGGAAAGAAGAAATCTCCGAAGAGACGAACGGTAAAGTGCTACAATTGTGACGAAGAGGGTCACATTAAAGACAACTGCCTCAAATTAAAGAACAAGAAGAAGGAAAATCAGCTGAAGAAAAAGAAAGCGCTGAAAGCGACATGGGATGACACGTCTTCTGACGAGTCAGAAATCGAGGAGTATGCTGGACTTGCCCTGATGGCGAGTCATCAAGAGGAGGACGACGAAGAGAGCTCATCGGAGATGAGTATCAATGAAGGGGGAGAGTCGTCTGACGAAAGCAGCAGCGACGAGGAACCACTAAGCAGCAAATACGATGACATGGTAAGTGAGGTATGTAAATTACCTCCCGACAAACTTTTTTCTGTTTTAAAATCTGTTTTGAATAGTTTATGCAAAAAGAGGAGAAATATATTGAGGTTGAAAAAGGAGTTATCTACTTCATGTCCATTAAGTATGTTCGATAACTTAAAAAATAAAAATGAAAATCTAGAAAATTTAGTTAAGAAATTGGAATTTGATATTACATGCCTGCAACAGAAAAAGAATCATTATCCTGAGGGGCTGAACTGGTATCTTAAGAATCACAAGGGCCAACTTAGGAAAATAGCAAGAAATTATGTGCCCCCTAAATTTTTAACTAACCCGGTTGATAGTAACATATTTTGGATTCCTAAATCTGTCTTAAATTAATTTTTGTTGCAGATATTGACTAACAATTTTTATTATGTCATTTTTTTTAAATTCAGTACAATTTTTTGTTACTTAAGGAAAGTTGGCTATACACTTGAAACTTTTTGAAATTTTCTGAACGCTCTTCGAATTTTTATGATTTTTTTGATGAAACCATATTTTTAAATTTTAAGAATTCGAAGGAAAAAGAGTTTGACTAGATTTGATTTTTTTTGGATCTATAAATCAAATATTGACTTTGTCAAAATTATTTCCGAATTTTTTAAGTCCATTTAGAATTAAAAAAAAATTACTGAAATTATATTTTCTTTAAATTGAAAAATTCTTGAAAATGCTATTTTTGAAAACTAATTTTTTTTTAATCTTTTAAGCTTTAGTTAAACACTTCAATTTTTCAATATGCTAACTTTTTCATCCCCGGTTTATTAGTCCCCGAATTTTGCTGTGATCAAAGGGGGACAGTAGGCTAGTGTACAGGGGGAGATTGTAGATTTGCATTGAAACATCTTTTTCATGCTCAACCTGTTTATTTAATTTTATTATTTTTTACTTATTTGGTTTAACCCTAACTGAAACTGGGTTGATGCACATCAAAAAGGGGGAGATTATTGGTGCCCCGGTAAGTTTTGATGTGATCAACCAGGTTAAGTTAGGTCCTGGTATGTTTGATCCCTCTGCTAAGTGTGCAGGAGCTTAGGTACGGAGGAAGTCAAGCGTAAGACGTAGTGGACGAGAAGGATTGTGCGAGAAAGTGAGCCGACGGGCTCGGTACAATCCGAGGGACGCGGAAGCTGCGGAAGAGTACTCCGGTGGAGCGAGAAGGACTCGCGCGGAGTCCAAGGGACGAGAAGCCGGGAGGAAGGATGCTCGAGGGGCGAAAGGCCGGAGTCATCCATGTACTGAACATTACTAGAAACAAAAATCATAAATTGTCACAATCCAGTCATAAATTCATCAGTTAAACCCCGACTGTTTGGTAAATTTTTACTATACATCCAACTTCTTTAATTATGCATTTTGTCTATTTAAAATAAGATAAACTAATGGTCATTATGTATTAAATTCGCATTAAAAAAGAGGGGCTAGAAAAAATAACAAATGAAATTAAAATATTAGATAATATACTTATCCTATCTTTATTAAAATAACATATAAATAACATGTGAAGATATAATTAACAAAGGTCAACGAAGATGAGTGTATCTCGAAACACGCCTAATATAGACCTGCAAAAAAACATAACAAACATAAACATAAATTGATATCAACCATGACAAACATAAACATAAATATAAATAGGCATATATAATGCTTTAGATTAACCGTCACATAAAAACTTCACAAAAAAAAATCAAGAGATAGGATTTTTACACATTGCTAACTCAATTCAAAAGATGTAAAGAGAGACTTTTAATATTTCTGTGCACCTTGTACATTTTCAAAAAATGTACGAAAAGTAGTAAACATTAGTTTTGTTTACTTAATTGATTCTACAAAATTAGAGGGGTGAGCCGGCCACGCCCCTCAATTTTTTTTCTTTTCCAACGCTAGGGACAGTCACGGTCGGCCAGGGCCAGGGCGAGCCGGCTGGGGCCAGCGCCATTGCCGGCAGGCCGTGGATAGGCGCATGGACGGCCAACCGCCCAGGGCCATGGCCGGCCTGTCGTGTGTAGGTCCCTCGCCGGCCTGCCACAACCATGGCCACGGCCGGCCAAGGCCAGGTAGATCCGGCAGTTAGCGAAGCTCCACCAGCGAGAACAAAGAGAAGAACGGGAAAGAGAAGAAAATAAGAGGGACAGAAACTACCGAGCGAGTCGCTAGAGCGAGGAGAAAATCGTTGGGGCGAGGGGAGATCGCCGATGCAAGAGAAGAAGGAGAAGCAGTGGAGAAGAGAAGCGTTTATTTTCTAGATCTAGGGTAAGTTGGCGCTAATAATTGGGATTTTGCAACGAAAAAATTTCGTTGCAAATTTCGTCCCAAATCTTCAACGAATTCATTTTCGTTGCAAATTTCATTCCCATTCTGCAATGAATAATTCTTTCGTCGCAAAATTCTTGATTTTTGCAACGAATAATTTTTGTCGTAGAATAATGTTTATATTTTTAGAAAATATTTCAAATTTACAACGAAAAAAATTTGATTTTTTCGAAAATAATTCGATGCAAATCCCTAGTTTTTTTAAAAAAACAAGAGGATCTTAAAATTTTGTAGATGCCACTACGAACCTCGGATTTCGACGAAACAAGTTTTTATAGGGTCGTATCGATCTCATGATCACATTGACGACCTCGAATGCGACTTCTAACCAAAATTCTTTGATCGTTAAATTTCGTAATATGAAACGACATTATAATTTCAAACTTAATCAATTTTTCCATAAATATGAAAAATAATTTATTCTATAAAATTCGCGTTTGAGGCAGCTAGTGCGATCAAGACGTTGATACAGACCCATAGGAACTTATTTCGTCTCAATTTGACCTCCGTAGTGCCTTCTACACAATTTAATATGTTTTTTTGTTTTTTGAAAAAAAATCTGAATTTGCAACGAATTCAGATTCGTTGCAAATTTATAATGAATTTAATTCGTTGCAAACCCCTATTTAAAAAAACAAATAGGGGCTTTTAAAAATTCATAGATGACTCTACGGACCTCGGATTTCAATGAAATAAGATCCTATGGGGTCATATCGATCTCATGATCATGTTAACGACCACGAATGTGATTTTTGATCGAAATTATGTAACCGTTAAATTTCATAATATGAAACGACATTATATTTTCAAACTTAATCAATTTTTCTAACTCTTTGACTTGCATTTTTTTTAAATATGAAAAATAATTTATTCTTAAAAATCACGTTTGAGGTAACTAGTGTGATCAAGACGTCGATCCTGACTCATAGAAACTTGTTTTGTCTCGATCCGACCTCCGTAGAGCCTTCTACGCTACTTAATATGTTTTTTTTTATTTTTTGGAAAAAATTCGAACTTGCAACGAATTCAGATTCATTGCAAATTTACAACGAATTTAATTCATTGCAAAACTTTGCAACGAAAAAAAATTCTTGGCAAACCCTTGTTTTAAAAAAAACAAAAACAGAGGCACTTAAAAATTCATAGATGACCCTACGTACCTCGGATTTCGACGAAAGAAATTCCTATAGGGTCATATCAAACTCATGATCACGTTGATGGTCTTGAATGTGATTTTTGATCGATATTCTGTGATTGTTAAATTTCTTAATATAAAACGACATTATAGTTTCAAACTTAATCAATTTTTTCAACTCTTCGACCTCACATATATTTTAAATATGAAAAATAATTTATTCTATAAAATTCGCATTTCATGCAGCTAGTGTGATCGGGATGTGGATATGGACTCATAGGTACTTGTTTCGTCTCGATCCAACCTCCGTAGGGCCTTCTACGCTATTTAATATGTTTTTTTTTATTTTTTTGGAAAAAAAATCCAAGATTGCAACAAATTCAAATTCGCAACAAATTAAATTCGTTGTAAAACTTTGCAACGAAATAAATTCGTTGCAAACCACAGTTTAAAAAAAAACAGGGGATTTTAATAGTTCGTAAATGACCCTACGGACCTCGGATTTCAACGAAACAAGTTCCTATGGGGTAATAACGATCTCATGATTACGTTGACGATCTCGAATGCGATTTTTGATCGATATTCAGTGACAGTTAAATTTTGTAATTTGAAACAACATTATACTTTCAAACTTAATCAATTTTTCCAACTCTTTGACCTACCTTTTCTTTTAAATATGAAAAATAATTTATTATTAAAAATCATGTTTGAGACAGCTAGTGTGATGGGGACGTCGATACAGACGTATAGGGACTCATTTCGTCTCGATCCGACCGCCGTAGGACCTTTTACACTATTTAATATGTTTTTTTTATTTTTTTGGAAAAAATATGAATTTGCAACGAATTTAATTCGTTGCAAAAATTTGCAATGAAAAAAATTCATTGTAAGCCCCTATTTTTTAAAAAAAATAGGGGCTTTTAAAAATTCATAGATGACCCTATGAACCTCGGATTTCGATGAAACAAATTCCTATTGTTGGATATAGGATGGCTAGAGAGGGGGTGTGAATAGCCACCCACTAAAAATTTCCTTTCGATCTTCCTGCGATCAGGTTAGCAGCGGAAAAATAGAACAGAAAGAAAACAAAAAGAAAGCACTAACACAGGAGATTTACAAGGTTCGGGAATTACTTGCCCCTACTTCTTGGCATACCCGTGAGGTGGGTGATCCCTTTATCGTCGACAGATCAAGCCCTGGAGTGAATCCGGCTAATAACTTCTCCTTCTCAGTGGAGTAACCTCTCCACAGATATCAAAAATGTATCAAGTTGAGCACATGAGACCATGAGAAGGCAGCACAACAAATGTAGCAGAAAGCTCCAAGGAAGAAGAAACAATACAGAGAGCACAACGACACAGCAAAACCCACAGCAAAAACCCTTTGCTTCGTTTTCTGTTCGTTCCCCCGTCTCCTCTGCTTCGCCAGCTTCTTCTTAAGCCTTCCTTCTGCACATCTACAGGCTTCGCCACCCACTGACCCACGGCATCGTCACTCACTGACCTACTGACCCCTTCTGAGCTCACTGAAGTCATCTCTTCAGCTGAAGCTTCAGGCCAGACGCCAGACGCCAGACGCCATTGAAACCTGCAAGCACATACCAAACAAAATAGCACAGATAAAAGTCACCTTGGACCCTTCTTCTTGCTTCTCCACAGCTCTGTATCATCTGCACACTCACAGAGTTATTAGCAAAGTAAATCAGAAGCGAATCACAAGCAAATCAAGAATCTGACAATCGTTTGAATTAAAGTTCTAAGGCGCTGATCGGTCACCTTGACCAATCAAACATCCTCCTGACCAATTAGACTCGATTCAGATCGATCCAGTGAAGTTCCAATCGATCTCACTGACCGATCAGAGACAGGGGATCGGTCACCAGACCGATCCCTAAACCTACTGTGATATCAGGGTTAAGGCAGTCAAGGCGGCTGATCGGTCTCCCTGACCGATCAACCAAGGTCTAATCGGTTAGCCTGACCAATCAGCCAAGGGTCTGATCGGTCAGCCTGACCGATCAGCCTTTTGCTGGACCGATCAGGCTACCTCCTGATCGGTCTAGAGCCTATCTGATCGGTCCCACTGTCCGATCAGAAATTCCTCTGATCATTCTGTGACCTTCTGATCGTTTTCTGATCGGTCACCAGACCATTCAGAAGGCCTTCTGATTCCTCAGAAGCTTTCTGGATCGGTCACCAGACCGATCAGACATCTTGGATCGGTCCTGTGATCGATCTAGAATCAAGGGAGTTTGTGCCAACTCTCTGATCGGACTCCAGACCGATCCAACCACTCTTTTAGACCCCGAGTCCAGAGAACATGCTCCCTTACCCTCTCTGACTCAGTCTGGTCCGGAGAACGAGCTCCCGAGCCCTCTCCGACTAGTACACTTAATGCTCAATCCCCTGGACCAAGATTTCATGCCCAGCTTCACTCACCAGGATTTACTTCACCTAGCTTCACTCACTAGGATTTCCTTCACCTAGCTTCCCTCGCTAGGACCCAGCTTCACTCACCAAGGTTTCCTTCACCTAGCTTGTCTCACTAGGATTTCCTTCACCTAGGTTCACTCACTAGGACCCGGCTTCACTCACCAGGATTTTTGCCCAGCTTCACTCACCAGGACTTTTGCCCAGTTTTACTCACCAGAACATCGTGCCCAGCTTCCGGCCAGGACACTTAATCCGAACTGATTTTACTCAACTAAACTTAAATCGGTGTCAACACCAAAATAACAATCAGTTCAGACTGCATCAACAATCTCCCCCTTTTTGTTGTTTGACAACACGATTTAAGTTTAGGTATTAGAAGTCAAATTCATTATTACAAGGGAATCAGAATCCTCCCCTTACAATAGTTAAGTTCGTAATAAAACCTAAACTTAACTAACCATCCTCTCCCCTTTTGTCAAACACCGAAAAGGGTGTAGACTGGTTAATAAGTTTAAAAACTTCCTCTTAAACAAGGGTCTCTCCCCAAAACCAAAATAATGAAAAGTAAGTGTTGAATTGCATATGAAAGGCATATAGAGAATTATATCATGGTAAAACACGTATATGCTTCATATGACACTGAGTATCAGAATATAGATTATGACACTAAGTAACAGAATATAGCTGATGCATCATATGACACTGAGCAAAGCATAATGTTATCAGTCAACGACAATATCAATCACAGTCATAAGTCAAAGCTACTGCATCAAAGATATATCAGTGTCCTGATCGGTCTCCTTGACCGATCAAGGAAGGGCCTGATCGGTCTGCTTGACCGATCAGGGAGTATCCTGATCGGTCTGCTTGACCGAAGCAGACCGATCAGGGAGTATCCTGATTGGTCTGCTTGACCGATCAGGGAGTATCCTGATCGGTCTGCGGACTTATATGAGAAATAATTTATTATTAACAATCATGTTTGAGGTAGTTAGTGCGATCGGGACGTCAATACGGACTTATAAGAACTCATTTCGTCTCGATCCATCCTCTGTACGGCCTTTTACGATAATTTTTTTTTATTTTTTGAATAAAATCTGAATTTGCAACGAATTCAAATTCGTTGGAAATTTGCAATTTATTTAATTCGTTGCAAAACACTGCAATGAAAAAAAATCGTTGCAAGCCCCTAATTTTAAAAAAAATATGGGCTTTTAAATATTCGTAGATGGCCATACGGAACTCGGATTTTGACGAAACAAGTTCCTATGGGGTTGTATTAATCTCATGATCACGTTGACGGTCTTGAATGTGATTTTTGATTGATATTCCGTGACCATTAAATTTCGTAATATGAAACCACATCATACTTTCAAAATTAATCAATTTTTTCAACTCTTTGACCTATCTTTTCTTTTAAATATGAAAAATATTTATTCTTAAAAAACGCGTTTGGGCAGCTAGTGCGATCGGGACATCGATACGGACCCATAGGAATTCATTTCGTCTCGATCCAACCTCCGTAGGGCCTTCTATGCTATTTAATATGTTTTTTATGTTTTGGGGGAAAAAAATCTGAATTTGCAAGGAATTTAGATTCGCTGCAATTTTACAATGAATTTAATTCGTTGCAAAACTTTGCAACGAAAAAAATTCGTTGCAAACCCCTATTTTTTAAAAAAAAATTACGACTCTTAAAAATTCATAAATGACCTACAGACCTCGTATTTGACCGAACAAGTTCCTATCGGATTGTATCAATCTCATGATCATATTGACGGTCTTGAATGTGATTTTTGACCGATATTCTATGATCATCAAATTTTGTAATATGAAACGACATTATACTTTCAAACTTAATCAATTTTTCCAACTTGTTGACCTACCTTTTACTTTAAATATGAAAAATAATTTATTCCATATAATTCATGTTTGAGGCAGCTAGTGCGATCCGGATGTCGTTATGGACCTATAGGAACTTGTTTCGTCTCGATTCGACCTCCGTAGGGTCTTCTACGCAATTTAATATGTTTTTTATTTTTTGGAAAAAATCCGAATTCGTTGCAAACCTCTATTTTTTAAAAAAATGACACAGGGGCTCTTAAAAATTTGTAAATGACCCTACGAATCTCGGATTTTGACGAAACAAGTTCCTATGGGGTCATATCGATCTCATGATGACGTTGACGACCTTAAATGACATTTTTGACCAATATTCCGTGACTGTTAAATTTCATAATATGAAACGATATTATACTTTCAAACTTAATAAATTTTTTCAACTCGTTGACCTACCGTTTCTTTTAAATATGAAAAATAATTTATTTTGTATAATTCGCGTTTGAGGTAGCAAGTGCGATCGGGACATCGTTACGAACCCATAGGAACTCGTTTCGTCTCGATCCAACCTTTATAAGTCCTTCTACGCTAATTAATATATACATGTTTTTTATTTTTTTTGGAAAACATCCGAATTTGCAACGAATTTAATTCGTGGTAAATTTTCAACGAATTTAATTCGTTGAAATCCCTGTTTTAAAAAATATATATATATATGGGCTCTTAAAAATTCGTAGATGGTCTTACGGAGTTCGAATTTCGACGAAACAAGTTCTTATGGGGTCGTATCGATCTCATGATCATGTTAATGATCTCAAATGCGATTTTTGACCGATATTCCATGATTATTAAATTTCGTAATATGAAACGTCATTATACTTTCAAACTTAATCAATTTTTTTCAACTCGTTGACCTACCTTTTCTTTTAAATATGAAAAATAATTTATTCTGTATAATTCACGTTTGAGGCAACTAGTGCGATCGAGACATCGTTACGGACCCATAGGAACTCATTTCATCTCGATCCGACCTCCGTAGGACCTTCTACGCTATTTAATATGTTTTTTTTGAAAAAAAATCTGAATTTACAAAGAATTCAGATTCGTTACAAATTTGCAATAAATTTAATTCGTTGAAATCCCTATTTTTTTTAAAAAAATAGGGGCTCTAAAAAATTCGTAGATGACCTTACGAAGCTCGGATTTCAACGAAATAAGTTCCTATGGGGTCGTATCGATATCGTGATCACGTTAATGGCCTCAAATGCGATTTTTAACCGATATTCTATGATCGTTAAATTTCATAATATGAAACGATTATACTTTCAAACTTAATTAATTTTTCTAACTCTTTAACCTAACTTTTCTTTTAAATATGAAAAATAATTTATTCTTAAAAATCACATTTGAGGCCGCTAGTGTGTTCGGGACGTCGATACGGACTCATAGGAACTCGTTTCGTCTCAATTCGACATCCGTAGGACCTTCTGAAAAAAATTAAAATTTTGCAATGAAAAAATATTTGTTGAAAAATTCGTTGGAGATTTGCAATGAATATATTTAGTTGTAATATTGCGACGAATATTATTCGTTGCAAATGTTCAACGAAAAATATTCGTCGCTAATTTCATTGCATTTTTGCGGCGAATATGGTTTTGCTACAAATTTACAACGAATAATTCTATTTGTTGGAAAATTTATAGAATTTGCCGATAATATAATATTGGATTTTGCAACGAATATTTTTTCGTTGTAAATCGACAACTAATATAGTATTCATCGTGAATTTTTTTTCGAATTTGTAACAAACTTTTATATTTGTGACTAAATTGTAACAAATTTGTTGACGAAAAGTTTTTCGTTACTAAATTGCAACAAAATATTTTTGTTGCAAATTATATTATTAATTTGAGATAAATATTATTTTCGTTGTAAATTTTATCGTAAATCTGTAATAAAAAAATTTATTGCAAAGTTTTATTCCTAAAAAATTGAAATTTTTTAGTGATCCTTTTACCAAATGGTCCATGCCCTATGATTCTGACTGCCGTAGAGACTGACTGTGGTACAGGTGTTCCATGCAGAGACTCTGTGCCCATTTTTGTTCCGGCTCTCGAGCTCTACAAAAATTGGAGCAGCTATAGGCCGCTGCTCTTCTTCAAGAACCTCGCTCCTTCTTTGTTCCTTCTCTTTTCTCGAGTGTCTCCCAGCGCGAGGACATGCTTGCTGTGGGCGGAGTGAGTCCTGGGACTGTGGCCGTATACTACGCCGGCGGCGAGCTGGGGGCCGTGGAGAGGAGGTTGAAGGCGGCCGAGCTATTCCTGAGGTGTGCGATTACTCTGTTTGGAGTCCTCACTGCCGCCCTTATAGGCTCCAACACCCAGACCAGGGAGTTCTTATCGCTGGAGAGGAAGGCCAAGTTCACTGACATGAAAGCTCTGGTGTAAGCCAATTGCCCTCTCTTCCTCCTCCTACACAAACCTCGCCGCTACCTCTGGTGGATGTCTTTAATTAATTTTGCAGATTCTTGGTGGCAACGAGTGGAGCAATTGCAGGCTATAGCCTGATCCATGGAGTCAGGTGTGCGTGGAGCATGATCAAGGGGAGTGTAGTGCTCTTGAACAATCCCCTGGCTTGGGCTATCTTCTCTCTTGATCAGGTAATTAACTTCTGAAGTTTTTCTTCATGTTTGTTCATGAGCAACTGTTAGTAGCTCTGCATATTATTATTAGGAATTTACTTGGCAGTTCTGCAGTACCGATCGAGCTAGTGCCATTAATTATTGTTCATTTACTGCTTTGGGTCTCTCACCCATGTGTCGTTGGATCATGCATGCATTCATATTCACAGTCAATTAAAAGGCAATGAAGGAATGATACGTGCTCTTGCAAGATCAACAAGTTTTCTGGATTCTGGTCTTGATTAATTTTATTTCCGATGCCTGCAAGAGGTCTCTCTGTTCCTGCAGGCACTGGCCTATCTGACTTTGGCGGCGGTGTCGGCGGCGATGCAAGGGTCGGCGCTGGGGAAGTTCGGTCAGCCGGAGCTGCAGTGGATGAAGATATGCGATCTGTATGCGAAGTTCTGCAAGAGAGGCGAGGAAGGCCTCGTTTGTGCTGTCCTGGTCTGCCTCTGCGTCGTCACTGTTTCCGCCATGTCTGCTTTCAACGTCTTTCGTTTGTATGGCGAAGCCAAAGGCAGCAAGAGCAGCAGCAGGACTGCGAGTTGGTAGCAAGAACATCCATGGCCAGTGGGAAAACCATGGCCATCTGCACTTTGAACCTTGTAAGGATTTTCTAATGTTAATGAAGAAGAATATGCAATAAATGTGGAAGCTGTTGGTGTGTTCATGGCCACTTCAATGCACATGCAGCAGCTCACAGTGTCATTAATTGACTAGTTCTCATTGGGAAGGGAATTGCTGTTTCGTTGAGTATTTAAGATAAGAACATTTAAAAATATGAAAGAGGGCAATTTTATGTTTTGGTGACTATTATGTTTTGGGTAAGCTAGACGATCTACTTATTTTTATCAAGATATTTTGCAGATTTAAATATCTACAAATTATATATGAAAAGTGTAAATATAGCATTATTTTATTACCCTCTCTTATTCCAATTCAGATGCTCACTATAAATAAGTGATACAAAAATATGTTTACTAAATACCCTAATGCAAACTCAAGTTCAGTAAAGAAGGGGAGGTGAAAAAATTATGAGGCAGTCCAAAATACATTAGATTTTCAAATATTGCAACACATGAACTAAGCAGCAATCTGCTTGCAGCTTCTGCTCTCATCTTGGCCTATTCTTCAACTTAAATTATCATATTGAGGGTCTCATCTACTTCTTGTTGAGGTAGACAAAGGTGAATATGAAAAATAAATGCCGCTGTCTGCCAGAAAAAAAGAAGAAATGTGTGAAGACAAATTAAGGAATTGTCACATCCTATGGGCTCGGTGAATGAAAAGGTGAAGGAAGATTAGGGCAATTTGGATCTGAGAAATTGATAAAAATAGTTGGATAAATAGATATTACAGAATCACAATGTAAATTGTTATTAGAATTCTTTTAGGATAAGAAATGGTTTGAAATAAGCTCTAGCGTATGCATGGCAAGCTTGGGGGATTTTAATCCACAGTTCAATAGTTGAAACTCGAAGGAAAGATTAGGAAACTCACAGTTGAAAACGATGCTCCATAATATGGGAAGGCAGTTGTTATGAATCTCTCATACTAGTCGTGGCGGAAAGTTCAGACAGGAATCTGCAAAACAGTTAGATTTCATCAAAATCAAAACAATAATACCATTCTCAGACTTTAGGGGTTCAGTTTCAGAAATATTCAACATAGCCTACAGTTTCACAGGGGATACTTAAGATCAAAATGCATTGGTTATGCAATTGAGAACATCATATAACCAACACACAGATACCATGAAAAACTCCACTCAAATGTAAATAGGAATACGGGTGAGACAGCATATGAACAAGTATACCGTAATGTTGTTCTGCACTTTTTCTTCATTAAGAAAAGGATAGTTGCTAAAACTCTTCTTATCGACTCTTAATCAACATAACACGATTTTCTGGGTCAGGACATGATTTCATGCTTAAGACATACTGTGGTGTTGATTGTCTGCTAATCCGATACTAAAGTATTTTATTATTTTTTAGCATTAGTGAGTTAGATATCTTTGTCATTTCGCTTCCTTGATAGACATTAAGTGTAGCCTTTATTTATATGTATTTATAGAAATAAATTTTTTGATTTCCCTTTTATTTCTATTCTATCATTTATAACTATTTTGTTTAGGTGATGAAAAATATGATTTATTTTTTCTTTTGTTTGGTGCCTACAATGACTTATTTAATTCTTAAGAAATAATAATGGTTGGTTTAATCTCGTTATGATCTTCATTTTCTAAGGATAATATTGAGTTGTATCATTTTGTATATGTATTTTTTATTATTTATTTTTTGTGATTTGCGGTGATGATGAGTTGAGGATGGAAACATAATTTTTTCTATTATTGTCCCATTTCATTTATTCCTTTTTGTAAGGGTTATTATCTTCGTCTTTCATTTGAGTATCTTTCTTAATTTTTAAACAATTTTGAATACCTTTGTTTCGACCAAGTCGGTTGTCAATTGCAAGTTCAAATGAAAAAGGATGAGTAGAAATTTTTTTAAACAATCATAAAGACCTATTTTTTTCACCTAGGCTTGAGCCGACCCTGATTGACGTCTTCTTTTTTAGTTGCACAACCTTTTCCTAATATATTAGAACACCAAAACTAGTACGAGCCAACTCTATTAACAATAATAATTACCTAACATTGTTCTTAAATAAATTTATGGCGATCTATCTTATATAGTCTACTTTCATTTAAGAATTAGGAGTTACTCCGGTAACCAAGACAAGGTCTTGGTACTTTCAGATAGGTTCCAGAAGAAAACATATATATAAATAATATTTTCAGATTTAATAACCAATAGTCATCTATGATTCCAATAGTCATCGTTGATTCCATTTCCAGCTTCAAATCACACAGCATTAGATCATAAACTGCAACTGATCAAAGTAAACATTAGTAATTAGGATGCCTTAGAAATTGTTTGTCAGGTTCTTTTGAGTTGCCAGTGTTTATCACCGTCATCAAATTATGTCCCAGCGTTGGAGTTCGCTACATATTCATTTGGCCATTGAGATGTTTCCAGTATCTGTCTGGTGTTGAATTAGGAAAATGTGTAACTAATAAAAAATATAATGACAGATTCTAACAGGATATTAGGGGGATCACTAGTTCAACTAGATTTCCTGGATAAGCTCCAAGTAGATATTTTTCAGAACATAAAAACATTGTCTTATTTAAAGTAGGTCCACATTAAACCATAAGCACCCAGACAACATCAAACCTAAATTACTTTGCCTTGGTCACAAAGTTTTAGTAACAAGAACCTAAAAAATGGGCAAAATAAAGAATCGACAACTGCTTAATAGCTATGAAACTCAAGAAAACTTTCATAGGAGTTTTCTCAAATTCTGTATTCTATAACATTATATAATTAGAAAAAAAATTGAATGCTTGGTTTAGCCTTAAATGAAGAGTGTAATATCCAATCACACTGATTGGCAATTTATGAACAATGCCTATGTGGAACTACAATCACCTCAAACCATTATAATTTGAATTACAACCCAAAAAAGAAAGGAAAAGTGCTACCATTTATAGAGATATGGCATACCTGTTTTGAAAGTGATAAGGCGATAAGCTCGTGTATCTAAGTTTCTGATACTCCACCTTGAATTGGAAAACACCATAGACATCGGAACCTTGAATGAAGTTGAATATAGGCCCTGCAATTACAAAAAGTTGAAAATGTAAACAGTTTTTTGGTCATCATTCAGGCAGACAATCGAGAATTATTTCAACCTAAATATACATTCTGGTTAGTGGATAAGGTTTTTAGTACATAAGCGATCATCATATAAAACTGAACTTGAACGTCATCTGCTACTTATGGTTTCCAGCTTGATCCAGACCACTCATAGATTTCAACAGAATATTCCTTCACCAAAAACATAAAAAATCATTGCTAGAAATATTTGAACGTCATGCTTTCTCCTTCCTGCTGATTGTGCATATAACAGTAACATTAGTGCATAAGGAATAATTGTTGGTCTAAACAAAAGCAAACAGACACAATCAATTTACTTGGTTTGCAACCAAGAAAGTTGCTAATCCAAGGTAAGTTAAAGCTCGATCTCCAAATGTACTCCTCGGGGTGGAAAAGCTTTTTACAAAGACTAGAACTCAAAAAGACAATGAAAACTAAGCAAGGAAATTCGTTACAAATGAATTGATTGAATCTAATTGAGCTCTAGGGGTCTATTTATAGCCCCAGTGAAGTTTATCCGATCGCTGACATGGCCCTATACAGGCACCCGAGTGCTTAGAGGCGCCTGACACGTGGCTAAGGAGTTATCCGTTGTGCAATGTTCGCGAACAACTACTTTTGGATGAACTTTAGCTTCTCGGGTGCCTATATTGACTGGGGCGCTCGGGAACACGGGCGCCCAAGTTGACTTTGGTAAGCTTTTTGTTGATCAATCTTCTAGCGGGTCTTCTTGGGTGATCTCGGGCCTTCCAGAGTTGGGCTCACCCGAATCCTCCTCCGACCTTCTCCTCGAGCGTGCTCCCCCGGCTTCTCGTCCCTCGGACGTCACGCGCGTTCTTCTCGCTCCACCGGCGTACTCTTTCGCATATTTCTGCGTCCCTCGGATGCACCGAGCCCGTCGGCTCCCTTCCCATGCCATCCTTCTCCACCGCTCGACTTCATGCGTTCTTAAGCTCCTGCACACTTATGCTTTGTTTACCCAAAGAAGTGGATGATGGATGGATCAAACAAATCTAGGGGCATGGGAAGAGAATGGAAAGGGAAAGAAATCCCTTCCTTTGCATGCTTGTTTATCTTGATTGAGGAAGGGGGTACATGCGGCATAATTTTGTTAATGAAAACGGGCACATACGTCATTTTTTGGTATATGATATAATTTTATGAATTAAAAAGGATGCATGCGTTATTTTTTTTTGATATATGATGTAATTTTGTGAATTAAAAGGGATACATGTGTCATTTTTCATCCATCCGCTGCTTTCCGTCTGATTTTGGGATGATCGATTTTGGCTCCAAAACTATCTGTGGATAGATTACATTTCTCTTTCCTCTTTAATTTTAATGAAGTAAACAATAGAATGATTTCCACCGCGGAAACTTTTCCTTAGTTTTACTTTCCGCTCTCCCAAGTAAATAGAGCATTAGACACAGGGATCAAACACAACAAGACTTAACTTGACTCGGTTGACCGTACAAAACTCACCTGGAGTACTTACAATCTCCACCTATTTATGTGCATTAACCCGAGTTAAGTTAGGGTAAAACAAAAAAAAAAATGATAGAAATAAATATAACAGTGTAAATTTTAAAAAAATGGAAATTAAACCTCCCCTTAACTTAATCCTATTTTCTCTCCTTTGATCACATCGAAAGAAATATGTTAAGGGTAAAATCAATATTAATGAGAAATGTTTAAACTAGTTACCTACACTCATTTGACCAATTTAAAAACAAACTTAAAGTTAAGTAAATGTTTTAAAAAAAATAATCCATAGAAAATTATTAAAGCATCCAAAATTTTCAAAAATTTTTTGAGAGTATGATAAAGATAATAGTTAGTGCCCAGAAAATTCTGTTTTTTAGAAATCAGTCGAAAAATATTTTTAAAATTAAAAGTCTAATTATCGATAAAAAAAATTTCAAAAATTTATTTTTTCTCGAAAATTGCTTAATTTTTATCCAAGTTAGAAATTAACATACTCATCTTTGTAAAAATTGTCAAAGGAAAATAAATTTTTTAACTATAGGAAAATAATTTTGAATTCGGAAGTACTAATTTTAAAAGAAATAATTTATAAAATCAGATTTCAACTTCAAATAAATTTGAAAATTTTTTCAACGTTCAAAAGATAATTCATAAATTCTGAAAAATCAGATTTAACAAAATTAATTTTTCAGTATTTTTAAAATTAAAAAATACATTTTCAAATGAAAATTCATAACAAGTCTGTTTAACTGTTAAAAATTTCGAAAAAAATTTTGTGGATAGCTCACAACAGATTCTATCATCAAAAAAATATTAAACTAATTTTTCTGCAACAATTACATATTCAAAAAAATTTCACAAGTATGGCAAATAAACATCAATTAATCAGAAATTGATAAACAAGTATTAACAATTTAGTACAGATTTTGGGATGATATACATGTTCCTACCAACAGGGTTAACTAAATATTTTGTTGGAATATAATTTCTGAGTACTTTTGCAATTTAACCCTTGTGATATCTAAAATACCAATTGAGTCCTCTAGTATATCTAATTTTAGAACTAGGAACTCTTGAGCATGTATGATTTTTTAATACTTCAATTTCTTCTTTTAACTTTTCATTTTCATGTATCAAATTGTCAAATATTTAAGCGGGCATGTAAAAGTTAGTTGTTTTCTTAATTCTATATTTTATTTTCTAATTTGTATATCGACTTAATCATTGCCTTAATACCTGAATAAAGTTGATCAGGAGGTAGAAAACATACCACACTTACCATGTCTTTTTCGAAGTCCGAAACTCCCCCTTCGTCCTTGCTATCTTCTGATGTAGCTCCCCTTTCATTGATGTTTTCTTCTTCTTGGTGGGTGGCCATCAGCGCAAATCCGGCGTGCTCCATTAGATCAGACTCATCTGATGATGATTCGTCTCATGTGGCTTTCAGGTTCTTGTGTTTGGCCTTGTTGGATTTCTTCACTTTTAGCCTTGGGTAGTTCTCCTTGATGTGCCCTTCTTCTTCACAATTGTAGCAACGAATCTTCCTTTGCTTCTTACCTTGAACTTTATTAATCCTTTTAGCGTTAAAATATTTAGACAGTTTCCTTACCATGTATATTGTGTCTTCTTCATCTTCTGAAGATTCCTCCTCGTGCTAGATCTTTTTCGTGCTTAGGACGATGTTGTCTATCTTACTCTTTCATGCACACCAAGATTCGTGAAGTTCTAATGTCGAAAATAGTTATTCTAAGGTACTTATCTCAAGATCCTTAGAGATGAAATATGCGTCTACGATGGAAGTCCAGTCTGGGGTCCTTAGAAATGCGTTTAAGGCATGTCTTTGTGCGTCGCGACTCGTTACTGTTTCTCCCATATTCTTAAGTCTTGTGATCAATTCTTTGATTTTGGTGTGCAGCTGGCCAACTGATTCTCCTTCTTCCATTCAGAGGTTGCTGAGTTGGTTGCGAAGCAGATCTCGTTTTGCTAGCTTTGTTTCAGAAGTACCTTTGTAGAGTTCCGGAGCAGATCTCGTTTTGCTAGCTTTGTTTCAGAAGTACCTTCGTAGAGTTTCGGAGCAGATCTCGTTTTGCTAGCTTTGTTTCAGAAGTACCGTTGTAGAGTTCCGGAGCAGATCTCGTTTTGCTAGCTTTGTTTCAGAAGTACCTTCGTAGAGTTTCGGAGCAGATCTCGTTTTGCTAGCTTTGTTTCAGAAGTACCTTCGTAGAGTTCCAGGAACTTTTTCCAAAGTTCCTTCACTGATTGGTAAGTCCCGATTCGGTCGACTTCTTGTGCCGGTAGTACGGTTAGCAGATGGAATTCTACTTTCCCGTTTGCTACAAAATCCACTTACTCCTTTTTCGTCCACAGGCTTTCGTCTTTATCTTTATTGTGGGTGTCTTTGGGAATTTCAAAACTATTTTTCATAATTAGTAATAAATCAAAGTCAGTTTGAAAAAATACCTGTATTTTTCGCTTCCAACTAGCGAACTCCCCCTCGAACTTTGGCGAGTAGATAACCAGTCCGACCATTTTGTAAGTTGCTTCAGATGACGGTTAGTCCTTTTGGAACGTCCTCGCTCTAATATCACTTGTTGGTGATCGTGCGGTCGGCAAGAGGGTGTGAATTGCCCCTACAAAATAAACTTAATCTTTTCTTCTTTCATAACAAAGATATACTAGTTAACGAACAAAATAATAACATAAGAACTAAACAAAAACAAAGAGGCACAAACAGTTTACTTAGTTTGCAACCAGGAAAGTTGCTAACCAAGGCAAGTTAAAGCTCGATCTCCAAATGTACTCCTTGGGGCGGAGAAGCCTCTTACACAGACTAGAACTCAGAAAGACAATGAAAACTAAGCAAGGAAATTTCGTTACAAATGAATTGATTGAATGTAACTGAGCTCTGAGGGTCTATTTATAGCCCTAGTGAAGTTTATCCAATCGCTGACGTGACCCTATATGAGCGTCCGAGTGCTTAGGGGCGTCTAACACGTGGCTCAGGGGTTATCCGCTGCGCAACGTTTACAAACGGCTACTTCTGGATGAACTTTAACTTCTCGGGTACCTGTATTGACTGGGGCGCTCGGGAACATGGGTGCCCGAGTGCATAGAGGCGCCCGAGTTGACTTTGGTCAGCTTGTTGCTGACCAGTCTTCCGACGGGTCTTCTTGGGTGATTTCGGATCTTCTAGAGTTGGGCTCATCCGAACCCTCCTCCGACCTTCTCCTCGAGCGTGCTTCCCCCCAGCTTCTCGTCCCTCGGACGTCGCGCGCATCCTTCTTGCTCTACCGGCGTACTCTTCCGTAGTCCTCCGCGTCCCTCAGATGCATCGATCCCGTCGACTCCCTTCCCGTGCCATCCTTCTCGACCGTTGCGTCTTTCGTTCGACTTTCTGCGCTCCTAAGCTCCTGCACACTTAGACACATTGATCAAACACATTAGGACCTAACTTGACTCGATTAACGACATCAAAACGCACTTGGGGTACTTGCAACAATTACCAAATCATCATTGATCCTGTAGATGGCACATTGGCAGTATATCAAATCTCACGGATTGCAAACATATCCATAGGGGGGAAAAAGACAAATCCTCCCTCCCCAATCCCGTGACATGGATTTTAATGAAAATTTCTTTCAGGAATTCCCAAACATTCTAAGGATCATTAATTTAAATTAATGCCATGAAGATTGAATTTTCCATATAGATTCCCTTCTTTGATTTACTCTCAGGATGCAAACATTTTCTTTACTTTGACTCAGATTAGACAGAAAACTCCTTAAAAGACAAACATTCTCATGTTAGCGTCCTGATTGAGCAGATACAGAAAAACAAAATGATCTTCTTATACAAAAGAATTAACAGGGGAAAGTTTCAGTTGGATGCCTTGATTCATAAAAGGCTCTGAGTAATCTCAAGTTGCTCCAGAGTGTAGCAAGAAAAACCTTGACACTTGGCAAAAAAATACCTTCAAGGTGAACATGGGAGAAGGGGGAAAGAATGAGTAATAAAGTAGCCTGCCACTAAGTTCCTCTCTATGAAAAGGATAGAGTATTTACTGTAACAGTAAGGGTGTGTTTGATTCAAGTTATCATATATAATTTTAGTTATGTGATTATCAAGTAATCACATAATCAAGGTAATGGAGAATGAAACATAACCTGAAGTTATTTGGTTTAATTTAGGTAATCAAATAAAATCTTATTTATTTGGAGGTAATAGTCTATAACATAATATAATATTTTACCGTATTATTCTTTAGAATTTATTTAGATAATTTTATTAAATTTTAAATTGAATTTATTTAATTTATTAAAATTTTAATTAAAATATTAAATTAAAAAATATTCGTTGGCGACACCGGCGTCGGCGTCGATGTCGACCGTCGGTGTCCGCGTAGGCAGTAGGTGTCCAACATCGGTGGCCGGCGATCAGCAGCGGCAGCCGACGCTGAGCGCCGGTGATTGGCGTTGGTCGTCGGTCGGCGGCGGCGGTCGCCAGTCGTCAGCCGTCATTGCAGGTCGTCGGCCGCGAATAATGCTTCCGGAATTTAATAAATTGTAATAGTTATTTTCGTCTTAAATGTAAATATTGGCGGATAATTTTGGAATGATAAGTTTCATAATCCCGGAATCAAGAAAATCTTACTTTCCTAAGATTTTTCGATTCCAGATTGCATGCCGCTTTTGCTGACATGTCGGGCATCGATCATTACTTGGGAATCGCTGATTATGTAAATCAAACAAGATTTTCGTTGATAACTTTGGATGGATAACCAAGGCTATCAAGGATAACCCCCAACCAAACGCACCCTAAGATTTAGCTGGCAAAGGGAAGACACGTAACTCTGATTTGCATAGTGTTGGATAGAAGAAGGAAGAGATATAACCCAAATCTTATATTATGTGCAATGAAGAATACAATATATATAGGTGTTTATGAGGACTTAGTTAATTGACCAATTCTAAAACTAATTCTAAATACAATTCTAAAGACATATTAATTATGTCATATAGAAAAGTCTGCAAAACCCTAATGGCACAAGATAAAAAGACCTAATTACCCTTGCAACTCACAACACTCCCCCTCAAGTTAAACATATATATCAAACATGTTTAACTTGTTAAGGGCAAAATTAAACACAGCTTGGGGTATAGCTTTTGTAAACATATCAGCAAGTTGGTCCTCAGATTTAACATAGGGCAAGCATAACTCTCCAGAATCAAGTCTCTCCCGAATAAAGTGGCGATCAATCTCGATGTGTTTGGTCCGATCATGTTGGACTGGATTATTTACAATATTGATTGCAGCTTTGTTGTCGCAGTACAGCCTGAGAGGTAATTCAGCCTTTAACCCCATGTCTTCTAATAAAAAACTCAACCATAACATTTCTGCAAGACTATGTGTCATGGCTCGATACTTTGCTTCCGCACTGGACCGTGCGCAAACACTTTGTTTCTTACTTCTCCAAGTTACCAAGTTTCCTCCTAAAAAGGTGCAATAGCCAGAAGTAGATCTTCTATCATCTCTAGAACCAGCCCAATCAGCATCAGAATAACATTCCACCTTCATATTACCACCTCCCTTAAACAACAAGCATTTTCCGGGACATGACTTTAAGTACCTCAAAATCCTGTCAACAGCTTTCATGTGGATAGTTTTAGGAGCATGCATGTACTGCTCACTACACTAACAGCGTAGGTAATGTCAGGCCTAGTCATAGACAAATAGAGTAATTTTCCAACCAACCTTTGATACGTTCCCTTTTCCAGATTTGTAATATCTTCCCCATTAGAACTAGTAAGATCATGATTTACTTCTATAGGAGTTGATGCTGGCCGACAACCTAACTTCCCTGTCTCCTTGAGCAAATCCAACACATATTTTCTCTGACATATATATTCCCTCCTGAGATCGAGCAACTTCAATACCAAGGAAGTACTTCAATAGTCCAAGGTCTTTAATTTCAAACTCTGATATTAACTTGGACTTAAGAGCCTGGATTTCAACCTCGTCATCACCTGTGATTATCATATCATCAACGTAAACCAAAAGAATGGTAGTTTTGTCCTCTTTCCTCTTCACAAAGAGTGTATGATCAGCATTCCCTTGTCTAAAGCCAAACAATGTCATGGCTTTGCAGAACCTATCAAACCATGTTCTGGGTGATTGTTTAAGTTCATACAAAGCTTTTATCAGTCGGCAGACCTTCCCTTTTGTTTCAATACCAGGAGGTGGTAACATGTAGACCTCTTCATGAAAGTTACCATTCAAAAAAGCATTTTTCACATCTAGCTGAAATAGCGGCCAACCATACTGAGAGGCAAGACAAAGAATCACCCTGACTGATTTAAGTTTTGCAACTGGAGCGAAGGTCTCCAAGTAATCCACCTCATATGTTTGAGTGAATCCCTTGGCAACAAGTCTGACTTTATATCTGACCACGTCACCCTCTGAGTTATACTTAATAGCATAGACCCATTTAGAACCAACCAAGTTCTTCCCCTTTGGGGGATCTACTAATTCCCAAGTACCATTCTTATTAAGAGCCTCCACTTCTTCATTCATTGCTTCCAGTCACCTTGAGTCCCTTACATCTTTATAATAAGAAGAAGGTATAACATGATTTGATAGCTGTGAAACAAAGGCATGATATGAAGAAGACAAACGAGAATAAGAAACATGGTTAGAGATAGGATGTTGAGTACATGACCTGACCCCTTTCCTAACAGCAATTGGAAGATTCAGCTCATTCATATTCAGGGGTGCGATTGGTTCAAGCAATGAGGATACAGGATCAGGAGCCAAGCATCCGATTCAGCTAGCCGATTAGTAGTAGGTCCTTGCTTATGTCTTCGTCGCTTGTAAGTAATAATTTCTTGTGAAACCTGCGAGCCCAGTAATGGAGCATCCAGTAGTGGAGCATCATATTTTCTATTTTCCATGATATCCAATGAAATAGGAGAAGGAACCACTTGAGGTACAAGGGAAGAAGAGGTAAGATTCTCCCCCTGGGGACGAGTCTGGGAAGAATAATAGGACTCGGACTCAAAAAAGGTAACATCCTTCAAGACATACCTTGTCCTAGTAATAGGATCAAAGCACTTGTACCCTTTCTGGCAAGTGGAATACCCTAGAAAAAAACTCCCCGTATAGCTCGAGGATCAAGCTTAGAGGTCTTGGGACCAAGAACATGAATAAAACAAAGGGAGCCAAATACCGGAGGTGTAAGTGAGAACAACGTGGTGTTAGGACAAAGAATATTGAGAGGACACCGGTACCCTAGACCTTTTGATGGTAGACGATTAATGATATAAGCTGCTGCAAGAATAGCATCAGCCCAGAAATATTTGGGTAAGTGGCGCTGAAATAATAACACACGGGTTGTTTCAAGGATATGCCGATTTTTTCTTTCAGCCACTGCATTTTGCTGTGGTGTGTAGGGACAAGATGACTCATGAAAAATTCTTAAATCCTCTAGAAAGGTATTTAGAGACTGTGTAAAGTACTCCCGTGCATTATCAGATCGAAGAGTTTTCACTTTTGTGTGGAATTGAGTTTCAACCATTCTGCAATAATGTTGAATGAGTCGAGAAACTTCGCCTCTGCCTTTCATCAAATAAAGCCATGTACAGTGAGTGTAATCATCAATAAAAGAGATAAAATATCGGTAGCCATCCAAAGAAGGCGCAGGAGAGGGACCTCACACATCTGAATGAACAAGGTCAAACGGAGACGAACTTTTATTCATGGACTCAGAAAAATGAGTTCTACAATGTTTAGATAACTGACAAACTTCACATTGAAGAGACTCGAGAAACAGAGGAGAAGAGACTAGGAAATAGAACCTTCAAGGATCGAAAAGATAAATGTCCCAAGCGAGATTGCCATAATATGATTTCTTGATGCTTATTTTCTGAACACTGGGTTGTAGACTTCGGAGCAGATGTTGTTCCAAGATGATAGTAATAAAGACCTCCTACTTCACGGCCAGTCCCAATTGTTTGCTTGGTCTCGAGATCCTGAAAGACACAATGATCAGGGAAAAAGGTTACTGAGTAGTGTAGTTGTTTAGTAATACTACTAACAGAAAGTAAATTAAGAGAAATGGAAGGGACATGAAGTGCAGAGGATAGGATAAAGTGATCTGCCAGTTGTATGGAACCTTTACCAGCAACAGTAGCTTTGGTGCCATCAGCAATAATCACTTTATCTTGCCCAGAAGACAAAGAGTAAGAAATGAAGGAATTAGCAAGATTTGTCATATGATCTGTAGCTCCAGAGTCAATAACCCAGGGGCTATAAGATCTTGACCCAGCAATACTTAACTCCAGGTCACGAATACCTGTGTGCGCTTGAGACGAATTAGTAGAGACAGAGGATGAAGTCTGAAGCCGTGATAAAAGGTCCTGAAGATTAGCAATATCAGCAGATGACAACTTAATATTAGAAGGTACCGAAGAATCAGTAGTCTCCCCATCCACTAATTTCTGGGCAGCAATATTTCCACGACTAGGCGCCTTCTTGTCACTGTATTTGAATTTTTCAGGTTTTTTTTCTGGATATTTCTCCCAACAAAAATCTGAATCATGATTAGTCCTCTTGCAGTGCCGACAAAATTTTCCACCTTTTCCTTTTGTTCCCCCAGACTTGAGCTTGTTAGAAGAACCGACAAAAGCAGATGTCTCTCCAATTGGAGTACTTGCTGCAGAGATATTACCTTTGGTGTTCATGGTCCTTCTCCTGCCTTCCTCACTTAGAATTTTGTAGTAGACTTGTTCTAGAGAGGGAGTAGGATCAATACTAAGAATTTGCCCTTTTAAATTTTCAAACTCTGCATGAAGCCCATCAAGAAACTTAATGATTCTGTCCTTCTCCAGAAGCTTCAAATATCTCTGATGATCATCAGTAGAAATCCAATTGTCCATCCTGTAGTAGTCAAACTCATCCCATACCCTTTTAGAGCAGCAAAATAATTTGTGACAGACATAGAACCTTGCTCAAGTTTAAAAATTTTACTACTTATCTGATAAGTNCAGAATATTGTCACGCCTCCAAGTACGAAAGCTAGGATCTTTTCATCTGGTTTCACTCTAGTACCATGAAGAATATCAAGTCTATCATGGCCTTCTACATAAAGTTCAACAGCAACTGCCCACGATGCATAATTTGTCTCGGTCAATTTTTCCGAGGTTATTTGAAGACCAGTTCCTCCCGATCCCGTCATTGTGAAAATTGGTTGTACCTGATCAGAAGACGCCAAAGGATCTGTAGACATCCCAGAACTTTCTCCGGATGTGTCTGCCATACCAATTCACAAGAAAAAAAAATGAAGGCTGCTGGAATAAAATAATAAAAAAAACGTAGAGGCTGCTTTGGAAACAAATGATATACTGGAAAAAATGATGCTCTGGAGAAAAAAAGGCTTCAGTTGAGTGAAGAAGGGTTAGAGGCCACTATCTTTGGGTTCGGACCGGGTTGGAGGCTGCTGAGAAAGAGGACCAACCAAGTTCAACAGCGAGAAAGTCTCGGTCACGAGGATGGCGGACAGTCCGGCTTGGACGCGAGAAGAGTCACGCGCGAGAAGAAGACCCAGCCTGCCGACGAGAGAAAAGTGACGCGTGAGAAGAAGACGCAGCCTGGGCTCGGGCGTCGCGAGAGAAGACGCAGCCTGGGCTCGCGCGTCGCGAGAGAAGACGCCGTGCCTGGGCTCGCGCGGTGTGAGGGCAGAGCAGCGCGAGAGGAAGTGATTCGCGCGTCGCGAGAGCAGAGCCTCGATGAAGAAGCCTTCCGCCGAGAAGAACCAGTGGAGACGACACCGGCGGAAAAGCAGCTGTGGGCGGTCAGCGCCTCCCGCGAGCCAACTGCGTCCGCGAGCCTTGGCTCGAGTCAGAGAGGCGTCAGAGACGCGAGGCAGAACTGGGAAACACGGGCGCCGCGGGAGAAAGGAGGTATCAGCGCCTGTGCTCTGATACCACTGAGGAGACACGTGCTCAAAGAGGCGGCGGCGGCGTGCGTGTGCGAGAAGAGGAAGCTGCTTCAAGTTTGTCGATGGCGCCGTGCGAGATGGCAGAGAGAGGAGAGAAAGTGGCGGCGGGAGAAAAAATTAGGTTTTTGATAAATTGGCTCTGATACCATGTTGGATAGAAAAGAAAGAGATATAACCCAAATAATCTTATTATTCATGTGCAATGAAGAGTACAATATATATAGATGTTATTGAGGACTTAGTCAATTGACCAATTAACTAATTCTAAATACCAATTCTAAAGACATATTAATTATGTCATATAGAAAACCCAGCAAAACCCTAATGGCACAAGATAGAAAGAAAAGACCTAATTACCCCTGCACCTCACAACATAATTCAATACCCTATTTGAGACTAAACCCATCTATCTCTTCAAATTTTCACTGCAACTTGTTAGAGTAGGTGCCCTACAAGCCAATTGTTGACTAGAGCTTCATTGACTTTATTGACTCTTGTAAATAAACAATCTTTATTTTAATATAATTCAATTCATTTTAGCATTTACTTTATCTTTATACCTATACTAGATGCATAGATAAAGTCCTAAAATATATTATAGTGAGATCTGGTAGTACATATCAGTCAATTGGGCCACCTAATAATAAAAGGATAAAAGGTTACTTGAATTAGAGACTAGCCATATGTGATGCAGTGTACCACGTTTCATTGGTAAGGATATAAAGATATTCAAGCATACAGATGGACGCTCATATGATGAGTTCATCGAACAACCCTCTCACGGACTTTTCAAGTAGTTATCATTTATCAAGTGGATAAGTCCTTGGTTGTGGTTGTACACTAGTAGTTTTTATGACCTAGGACAATATTGAGACTATATGCTGGGATGCACTTTGACTCATTTACCGACTCCATTAAGGTCATCAGGTGATGAAATTAGGTGTAGTAAAGAAATATATAGGAGTCAATATATTATAGTCGACATTTCACCACACACCACGGGTGTGGATATCCTATGTAATATATTGTTCTATAGTATAAGAAGTCTCTGATCAGAGCTATAAGATGTGTTTTAGAAAAGGAGTTACCTAGTTACACGTGTTATCACTATAAGATACATTAATTCATTGTTGAATCAATATGCAATCCTTAATGTACCAATAATATTTTTTCAAACACTATTCAGTGATACAAAAGGAGTCATGGGTGGTGCTGCTAGACGCTCTTACCATGATTCGTTGGATGTTAGAGTTAGTTCTGACATCCTATGATCAAGGATGGGGCTATTAAGGGTATGCTTGAATAAAAGACAAGTATAGTCCTGAATCACAAGGAATTGTGGATCCACGACTATTTGTATCCCTGAACCATTGAGGATCACACAAGTATTGGTTTTCTATTTCCCGTTGAGAAAGTAAAATTATTCAAATAGTTGAATTTGACAAATAAAGTTTGATATAATTAAATGTTATGATTCGTAAAAGAATTTATCAATGATTTCCAGTCAATGGATACAAGTAGAGTGGAAAAGTTCCACACAGAGTCTACAAATCAGATTTGTGTTTTCATAATAGTAAGCAAGCGTGCCGGCCACACCAGCTATTCTGGATCGTTGATATGATTATGATGAACTCACATCATTGGGTTCTAGAAAAATTCTATATCCCAATGGGTTAAGACAATGTCCTGGAAAGCTCAAGCACCTTACAATCATTAAGTTTTATCTATAATTACAAGAAGAAAAAATAAGGCTTGGTTCAATGTAACATGAGAAGGGAAAAAAATTTTGTTTTTCTTTTCACCCTTCAACCACTTCCTATACACCTTTTTTTTTTGGCAACTTGCACATCGCAGCTCTTCCTTAGAGAATAAATGCAACCGCCATTTTTTTGATTCCCTTGAAGTTTTGGACGCCCATCTCTTCATCTCCTTGGGCTACGTTTGGTAGGGGATAATGTAATCGGGTCTGTAATGTAATCAAGTTTGTAATGTAATGTAATGTAATATAATCTTGATTACATTGTTATGTTTAGTAATGAGTTGTATGTAATCTTTGATAACCATTACAAATTGGATTCCTTTGTTTGGTGAGGGGTAATCCATCCTGTAATGTAATCAAGATTGACGACCGACGACCGCCGCCGGCCGGTCGGTGACCATCGACCGGCTGGCGACTGCCGGCGGCCGCCGACGACCGGCGAACTGCGACGACGGACGACCGTCGGCAGCGGTCGCCGGCCGCCGCCGGCGATCGCCGGTCGCCGGCCGCCGCCGGCGATCGCCGGTCGCCGGCCGCCGCCGGCGATCGCCGGTCGCCGGCCGCGGCGATTGCCGGTCGCCGGCCGGCGGTCGCCAGGCAGCCATCTCTTAATCTTCCTTGGAGTTCTGGCCCGTCATCTCTTCATCTTCCTTGGAGAATTTCAGCAACCCCTCTTAAAGGAAGAAGATAGAGATCTTCTTCCCTTTCTTCCATCGAAAGAGACCCATCTCCTTATTGTTGCTTCTCTCTTCAAAAAGCATTGTTACCGCCCATCACTTTGCAGATTTTCTGTTGTAGCAGCCCCTCTGTTGAGGGCTCTTTGGACAAGCCCATTGTGAAGAGAAAATTCGGCAACTAATCCATCATCTTCAAGGAACACTATTCTACTGTCTAGATGAAATTTGACACTTGATCTCTAGTGGGATCAAGTGTTGGAAAGGTGACTCTGATCGTGGACCAGATTAGACGGAGGAAGCACGAGTTCAAGACAAACATCAAAAAGCTATTTCGTTAAATCTAGAATAGTTGGTGTCATCCCCAAATAAAGGTTGTTTAGGAGGTATGCTTTTACTTATGTTTCGATTCATACGCTTTTTGATGCTTTTGTTTATAATTTTATTTAGGTTATGCTTGAATGATCTAGTATGGTTGAATTAGATATTTTTGCATCTCAAATAAAAAGATAAAATTGGCATTAAATGAACCAATCATTTGATAGTTTTTCTTGGATATGCATTAATGATCTTGCTTATATGTTTAGATTGTAATGTATGCTTAGATTATGTTGTTTTGAAAATTCCATACGAACTTTAATTATTAAATCATAAAATAAATTTTAATTTTCCGCTACATAGAAACACAATATACGATTTTTGAATTTCATTCCAACAATGATATTAGAGCTAGGTTTTTTGTTTATTGTTTGTTGCATAGATTTTGAAACAAAAGTATATCTGTTCTTTTAATTGGTTTATTTATCGCATAAGAAAATTAAATAATAATGGATTTGATAAGCATTTAAATAATAATGGATTTAAATAAAACATATTACAAGAGTTTAAAATTAAAATCCCTCATTTTGAATATGATTCAAATTTAAGCCATAAAAGGAAAAATAAAATAGTTCATTTTTCACTGTCTTCCATCAACGGTGGTTGCATGATGAACGATGCTCGTAGTTAGTGTCTGGCTATCTAGCTCATATCATTGGGGATGCCTGGATGCCAGAAAGATGTGTCTTCCACTGACATAAGTGATGTGGATTAGGTGAAACTCTCATACCTTCGGCTCATATAATTGGGAAACGCTGGGCGACAATCCATTACAAACCAACATTGATTGGTTAGCTTGACACGCAAAGATAATCAGTGTCATATTATTGGGACATTATCAAACATGAGGCGAATTACATAGATGTTGCATATGATGAAATTAAGTTATATCTTTTGAAAATTATGATGTGATATCGTTCATGAATCACATTTGGCTAATTGGATTTTATGTACTCACTAGGGAAATATGATTTCCCGTTCCATTGGAGGGTGATGGAAATGGCAAACACAGTAGGAGGTAATTCAAAATATAAAAGTCAACATATTTTATCTTATGAATTATTTAAAATAGTCGATAATGTTGTTTATTTGTTTTCATTTTAGTATATTTTCGATATGGCATCTCGGAATTCACTTTCTGTGATACTAAATCAAAACAAATTAACCCGACATAACTATTCTGGCTAGTTAAGAAATTTAAAGATTGTTCTGGCATCTGAAAAAATCGCCAAATGATGTGTAGGTCCCGTTGTGTAGGGCGGCAAGGAAAGGGGGGGGGGGGGGGGCGGGTGGTAATTGCCCCTTGAAAAAGAGAACTCATCTTTTGCACTTTCTTTACAAAGATAGAAGTTAAAATAATCAAATATAGACAACTATAACAGAAGCTAGTAAGTGACAAAGCTAGTTACTTGATTGCAACCAGGGCGATTGCTAATACAAGGCAATTAAAGTGCTCCACTAAGAAAACTCCTTTGCAGGTGGGGAAGTCTCTTATAGACGTTGTATAGCTCGTAGAAAGACTAGGAAATTGACTAGTAATTGTTGTCTTCTAATCCTAGCTTTTGAGGGTTATTTACAGCCCGAAAATCAAAGTGAACGTTGTGCTGACGTCGACCTAAGGCACCTCAGATTGGATAAAACTTTATCCACGCGCAAACGTTCACTAGTGATAATATTTTATTCTGAGAGGCCTCAATTTTGATCTGAGGCGCCTCAGGTTGAAATGAAGGCGCCTCAGTTCGATTTGTGCGCAAAACTGAGATTTGCATCTGAGGCGGCTCCCAAGGCAACTTAGACACCTCCGTTGACTAGTTGGTTAAAGTCAACGTCCGCGTTGACCTTTTCATCCTTCGCTTGGGTGATTTCTGGCCAATCGGAGTTAGACTCACTCGAACCTGACTCTGGCCTTCGCCTCAAACGGGCTTCCATCTTTTCGTCCCTCGGACGTCGTGCGCGTCCTTCCCGCTCCATCGATGTACTCTTTCGCAGACCTCCATATCTCTCAGATGCACCGAGCCCGTCGGCTCCCTTCCCGTGTCATTCTTCTCGTCCGCCGCATCTTTTCCTCGACTTCCTGCACTCCTAAGCTCCTGCACACTTAGACACAAGAATCAAAAACACACCAGGCGCTAACTTAATTTGGTTGATCAAATCAAAACCAACCCAAGGTACTTATAGATGCTCCTGTCAATGCCACCCCTAATGAGTTGACAAAGCTTGAAAAATGGTAGCAACATAATCTTCAAGCAAGATGTTATATACTGGCTTCAATGTCAAATTAACTACAAAGGCAATTCGAGGAGACAGTGGATGTTGTTGATACACATTTACCTACAAGAGTTGTATGATACTAGACTCGTTTAGTCAGGCACGCGCCTGTCAAGAAGCTCATGATGGCTTGTATGTGAGATGGGCCTTCGGTCCATGAGCATAGGGTCAAGATGATTGGGCTTAGTGAAAATTTACTGAACCTTGACTTGGTTATTCCACACGAGCTATCGGCAAACGTCATATTGTTGTCTCTCCCCTCCTCGTTTGACAATTTTGTGGTCAATTTCAATATGAATATACTAGAGGCTACCCTTGAAGAGTTGGTCAACATGCTTACAAATTATAAAGCGACCATGAAAAAGGAAAAATCTATTTTCCTTGTGAGTTCATCTTCTGGATCGAAGAAAGGACCCAAGAAAAACGGAAAGAAGCATTATGCCCCTTTAAAGAAGAGCAAGACTAATAAAAAGTCAAGGCCCACACAGCCTAATCCGTCAGAACATGTTTGTTTCCACTGCAACAAGTATGGACATTAGAGGCGAAATTCAAGGCGTATCTTGCTAAGAAGCGTTCTGGAAAAGGTATGCTCTATAAAGAAGTTAATGTCTCTATTAATTCTACTTCTTGGGTATTAGATATTGGTTGTGGTTCTCTCTTTGCAATGATTTGCACATGATATGTTAGATTTGATCTATACTAATGTGTGTGACCCACTAAGTGTTAGAACAAAATATAGTCATCACTACTTTATTACTTTTACCGATGACTATTCATGGTATTGATACATATATTTGATGAAATATAAGTCTGAATCTTTTGAAAAGTTCAAAAATGAAGTAGAAAAATAACTAGGAAAAAGTATTAAGAAACTTCGATCAAATCGAGGTGAAGAATACTTGAGTACTAAATTTAAGGACTATCTAAAAGAGAATGGGAATGTCTCAGTCGGTTTAATGGTGTAGCAGAACATCGTAATCAAACGCTAATAGACATGGTTTGATCTATGATGGGATTCACTAATTTACCGCCCTCGTTTTGGGGCTCTGCGCTCAAAACTGCAGCAATGTTGATGAATAAAGTTCATACAAAAACAATGTTGCCAAGAAAATAGAAGAATATGTTTCAAGAAATATCACCTTCTTATATAAGGAGTTTCTAGTAGATAGAAAGGAGGGATGATAGAACTCGAAGAGTTCGAGATGATTCCACAACTACAATAATAGAACCCACACTCCAACAGCTGATAGAGCAAGTGCACACATTAAGGAGATTTGATAGGGTCTCAAGATCAGCTGTGAGGTATGATCTACTCAAAGGAAATCAGAATGATCCTAATTATAAATATGATCCAAGGTTCTTTAAAGAGGCGATATCTGATATCGACTCAACACAATGGCTAGAAGTCATGGAATCCGAAATGGACTCCATGCACTCAAACTAAGTTTGGTCAATAGTGGATCCACCTGAAGGAATCGTTCACATAGGATAGGATGCAAATGGATCTACAAGAGGAAACTTGGAGTTGATGGGGAGGTATTGACCTTCGAAGCTAGATGGGTGGCAAAAGGATATAATTAAAGACAAGAAATTGACTATGATGAATCTTTTCCGCCAGTTGCAAATGGATGTAAGTACGGATGGTGATATTAAGGCACTTTACATGTCACGGCCTGAAGGTTTTACATCTATTGGAAGTGAACATAAGATATGCAAACTTCAAAGATCGATTTATGATCTAAAATAAGCGTCGAGAAGTTGAAATCTCAGATTTAATGATACAATCAAAGAGTTTAATTTTATTAAAAATCTTGAGGAACCATGTGTGTACAAGGAAGTTAGTGGGAGTCAAGTGACATTCTTGATATTGTATGTTGATGGCATTCTACTCATTGGGAATGATGTATGAATGCTTCAGTCAACAAAAGTATAGTTAGCTAGTAGATTCTCCATGAAGGATTTAGGTGAAGCATCTTATGTATTGGGAATATAGATCTGTAGAGATAGATCAAAAAGGATGTTGGGGCTGACCTCACATATATAGATACCATAGTCAGAAGATTCTCAATGGAAGAATCTAAGAGAGGATACTACCAATGTGTCATGGCATAACTTTATCCAAGTCGATGTACCCCAAGATAGGCGTTGAGACAGAGATGATGACACGCATTCCCTATACATCTACCATTGGTAGTATCATGTATAATATGATATCAACAAGACCTGATATAGAATACGCTCTAATATCAGTCAAACCCTGGTCCATTATACTAGAAAGTTGTGAAAGTACTTACGAAGGACTAAGAATTTATTCATGACATACGGGGTTGGAGAATTAAATTTGGAAGGCTACACTAACTCTAGCTTCCAATCTGATGTGTATGATTCGAAATCAACCTCTAGAAATGTATTCACTTGAATGACAGTGTTGTCTCTCGGAAGAGTTCCAAACAAAATACAATTACGGATTCCACCATCGAGGCAGAAAACATTGCGACTTCAAAAGCAACAAAGGAAACAGTTTGGATAAGGAATTTCAACCTAGAGTTGGGTGTTATTCCAAATGGAGTTGATCCAATCTCGGTTCACTATGACAACACTGGTGCTATTGCACAAGCAAAAGAACCAAGATCATCAGTCCAAACATATACTAAGAAAGTTCCACATCATCCTAGAGATTGTGGGAAGAGGTGACATTTCAGTTGAGAAAGTTCACTCCGCAGAAAACATTGTTGATCCACTTACAAGGCCCTTTCCAAGACCATCTTTTGAAAAATATCATAAACTGATGGATTTAAAACTAGTATGTAGTTAACATTAGGGCAAGTGAGAGTTTGTTAAGAGTAGGTGCCCTACAAGCCAATTATTGGCTAGGGCTTTATTAAGTGTATTGACTCTTGTAAATAAATAATCTTTATTTTAATATAATTCAATTCATTTTAGCATTTACTTTATCTTTATACCCATGCTAGATATATAGATAAAGTCCTATAATATATTATAGTGAGATGTGGTGATACATATGATAACCATTATAAAATACATCAATATTCACTGCATATTTAAAACATGTTCTTAGTCAATTGGGTAGGTTAATAAACAAGGATAAAAGGTCGCTCAAGTTAGAAACTAGCATATGTAATATAGTGTACCATGTTTTATTGATATGGACATAGAGATGTACATATTACAGATGGATGTTTATACAATAAGCTCATCGAATAACCCTCTCACAGACTTTCCAAGTGGTTATCAATTATTGAGTGAATAAGTCCTTGGTTATAGTTGTACACTAGTAATCCTTATAACCCGGGACGACACTGAGACTCTGTATGTTGGGATGCACTTTGACTCATTTATCGACTCCATAGGGTCATCAGGTGGTGAGATTGGATGTAGTAATCACATATATAGAAGTCAGTGTATTATAGTCAAGGATTCATCATACACCCACAGGTGTGGATATCTTATATAATATTTTATTTTATAGTGCATGAAGTCTCTGATCGGAGCTATAAAATGTGTTTTAGGAAAGGAGTTTCCTAGTAGCAGATGCGTTGTCACTATAAGATACATTAGATGGTTGTCAAATCAGTATATAAGCCTCGATATACTAATGGTTGTAGATTCAACTGGAATATATGAGATGAAGGGACCTAACAGTATGTTAACCATAATTGACTGGTTCTTGAAGGCACTATTTAGTGATACATAAGGAGTCATGGGCTTACTATGATTCGTTGGGTGTTAATTAGAATTATTTCTGACATCTTATGTTCAAGGAGTTGGTCATAGGATGGGACTATTAAGGGTATGCCCAAATAAAAGACAAGAATAGTCCTGAATCACAAAGAGTTGTGGGCCCACGGTTATTTGTATCCTTGAACCATTAAGAGTCACACAAAGAGTTGTGCATGATTCGGTAGATTTAATATCGTGGTTCAACAGTTTGGTATGACAGAGCGAGGCTGACCATTCTGTCTTCTATCGCCACTCACTTACTGGTTGCATCTACCTGGTTATTTATGTTGATGACATTGTTATCACGGGTAGTGATCACCTAGACATTTCACAGGTGAAGCAGCATCTCTTCAAACATTTCCAAACGAAGGATCTCGACAAACTCAAATATTTCTTAGGGATAGAAGTAGCACAGTCCAAAGATGGGATCATCATATCCCAAAGGAGTATGCATTGGATATTCTGGAAGAAATAGGAATGTTAAATTCAAAGACAGTCGACAACCCCGTGGAACCTAATGTCAAGCTCCTGCCAAATCAGGGGGAGCCTCTTCCAAATCCTGAACAGTACAGACGATTAGTAAGAAAATTGAACTACCTCACTGTTACTCGTCTGGATATCTCATTTGCAGTGAGTGTAGTAAGTTAGTTCCTCAACTCTCCATGTAAGGAACATTGGGACGCTGTGACTCGCATTGTTCGATACATCAAAGGCGCTCCAGGAAAGAGTCTTTTATATGAAGACAAAGAGCATACAGTCGTAGGATATTCTGATGCAGATTGACCAGGATCTCCCATTAATAGAATATCTACTTCTGGGTTCTGTATATTTGTCGGAGATAACCTTGTCTCTTGGAAAAGCAAGAAGCAGAATGTTGTGGCCAGATCCAGTGCAGGGGTGGAGTATCGAGCTATGGTCATAGTCAGCCAGGAGCTTATACAACTCAAACAGTTGCTTCAGGAACTAATGTTTGGGGAGGTTACACAAATGCCACTGATATGTGATAACCAGGCCGCCATTCATATTGCCTCAAATCCAACTTATCATGAAAGGATTAAGCATATCGAAGTTGATTGTCACTTTGTCAGAGAGTCATATCTGGAGAAATATCTACTAGTTTTGTCAATTATCATGATCAACTAGCAAATATATTCACTAAGTCACTAAGGGGTCCTCGAATTAACTACATATGTAACAGGCTTGGTGCATATAACCTATATACTCCAACTTGAAGGGAAGTGTTAAAATATTGTAAATATAGTAAGGATTAATTAAGTTGATTCTACATTTATGTAATTAGCCTAAAATAAGGTAATTGAATATTCTGTAATTATGCACTCTTCCCTATAAATTCAATAGCTCCATTATGTCCAACACACAGATTTTATCCAATGTCTCTTATTTCTCTTTCAACATCCCCAAACAAAGGTTGTTTAGGAGGTGTGTTTCAATTCATATGATTATTGATGCTTACACTAATAGTTTTATTTAGGTTATGCTTGAATGATCTAGTATGGTTGAATTTGATATTTTTGCATGTCTAAATAAAATTATAAAATTGGCATGAACCAATCACTTAATAGTTTATCTTGGATATATGCATTAAGGATCTTGCTTGTACATTTAGATTGTAATGCATGCTTAGATTATAGATCATGCTTATGTTTATTTTGAAAATTTCATATGAACAATCTTTTGATTTAATTGTTAAATCATCAAATAAATTTTAATTCTACGACTTTTGAATTTCATTCAACACAACTTACTCTAAATATTTAGTTAATTAATGCTGTTGATTGTGGTCGTGGAATCTGTAAACTACAACAAATAATAAAGGATACTCTATTAACAGCACAGGAAATTTTTATGTAATCATTTTACAAAATCCACATCCTTTATTTGGAAAACTTTTGCCTCAAATTTAAATAAGTCTTGTTTGTGGAAACTACATATATTGATTATGTATATATCTTTTGCAAACACCTGGAAATCTAGATGGCACGATTAACATTCAATGGTCATGGAGATGGAAGAAGCTTACTCTTTTGATAAAATCACGTCCATTTGAATCACTGTAGAATGTTTTCCTGCTGTCCATAGTTGTTGTAAACTGAGTTACTACTTCCTTACCAATACCATCATTAGTTGGTATGGGGCCAATCTATATCCATCAATATATTTCAAATGAATAAAATTGATGATGCATTCATTAGAATAGAAAAGATATTTATAAGATGATAAGAAAGGGGATACTAACAATGAACTCGACTTCCACATGTTCATTTGTCTTGTATAGTCTTGTGATCTGCATATTTAAAATTGTAACATGTTAAAACATGAAATAAAATATAGCCGATGTACAAGAAGAAGAAGTAGCCTATCAGGTTGATATGACCTTATACACTTGATCCTTATGTCGCAAAAGGCAATTCGCTCGTCTCCAGCACCTCTGCTAATCTATCCCAGGGCCAACATGGAGGAGATAAATCATGTGAGCTACTAGCCCGAATGTTGTGGTTAGCACGTGAGGAGGGCGTGTACACTGGCTTTATTAGGTTTTGACCCCCAGACCTCAAGGTGACAACACCAATGTCCTAACCATCAGTCTATCCTGTGGAGACTCACTTGATCCTTATGTGAAGCATGAATGACTGGACAAGGACCAAAATTATTGCTTCTTTTTTGCTACAAAAATTATCGCTTCTTGAACATTACTAATAATGGTAATTGTCCATTGCATTATTTGATAAATTGGTCAATGAAGAAAGTCTTGCATTCAAATTCATCTATGCACTCGGAAAGAGAACCATATTGATCATGCAAACAAATTAACTTGAGCATGTGTACATGCGACAAAATATTTACCATGGTATATTGGTTTATGGAACCAAAAGATGAAAAGAAGCCTGACACAAACAGATGACACACTGAACATTGATAGGCTCATCTTTACATTATCTTTACACAGAATAAAAAACAAAAATAAGGTGTTAGTTAACTGAAAAATAAGTAAGTCATTCTTTTTAATAGGAATGTTTTAATTACTCTACTGTCATATCCAATTGTATGAAATTGTAGACCTACCTTTTATACTAAAAACAAATAAGATGAAAGAACTAGAGAAACAAATCAACTAGGATGAGGAAAAATAAATCCACAGTCAAAGAAATTCATACAATAACAATCAAGTCTTATCACAATATATGAGGTCGGTTACATAAATCCTCCTACTATAAATTTAAATATCGTGCATAGCAGGTCAAAACGGACAAAATATTTCGTTCCTGTCGCCAACCGGCACGACCTGACACCAGGCCCAATAGCAACTGCGGAAGTGTCGTGTGACCCTCGTGGTCGCCGCAGAAGGGTCGTGCAACCCCAACAGCCGTGCACGAGTGGTCATGCGACCCCAACGACCTCGCTGGAGGGGTCACGCGACACAACACTATGTCAGGTTTTTAATTAAAACGGAGTTTTTTTTCAAATTTAAATAGATTTTTACATTGATTATCTTAATCAACTCCTAGCTATAATAGAGATCATTCAAACATGTTTAATCATACCCTAATAAAATTATCTAATTAATTATATATAATAAAATATTTATTTATTTATTTCCTAGCTGTGTTGTTATTTTTTTAATGGATCCAATTAACCCCTAACTTAAATAAATAGCCAAATATATTTTCTTAAGTCCTAATCGAATTATCCCATTAAAATATATAAAAAATTATTTAAAATTCTAATAAAATTATATATATTCCTAAAACTCTCTACAAGAGCCGCAGTGCCACAACGACCACCGTGGGTCACCACAGCCATTATTTTTTTATTTTTTTGTTTAGTTAAATTTTATTTTTTAAATATAAATTTTTTATAAATAAACTATTTAATAATCATCATAAAATATTAAAAATTATTTCAAAATTTTTAAATAATTTTAAAAATTAATAAATATTATAAATTTTTAAATAATTTTAAAATTAAATATAAATTTAAAAAATTAAAAATTAAAAAAATATAATTCTTAAACATTTCAAATAAATTTTTTAAAATTAAAAATTTACAAATACATTTAAAAATAATAATTTAAGATTTTCAAATAATTTTATAATTATTTTTATCCGAATTAATAATTTTAAATTTAGTTTTGAATTTTGAAAATAACTTATTTTTAAAAAAATATTTATGGTGACAATCAAGTTGCAATGATGTAGTCTCAAACTCTGAATCATTAGAAAATAAAGCATATATAGACTAAATGTCACTTCACCGGAATGAAAAATTAATGTAATGAGATCAAGTCATATATTAGTTCTAACAATTAGTTAACAAATTATTTTAACGGATTTGCTAAGCAAATCATTAAATTGACCTACAACTGAATGTATTGTACAAGTTAAATTTTATATAATATCCCAACCTTGCTTGAGGGAGAGAGTTATGGGCAAAGGACCTATATATAAACAATAAAAGGTCAACTACTAATATTCCTTATTTATATAAAGAGAAAGCATTCTACCTAGGGATTTCATAAGGAATAATTTCCCTAATCATGACTACTCAAGACGTATCATTAACTTCAAAAAGAGTAATCAAAGTTAAGTTTTCCTGACCTTCAACAACTAAGGTAATAAGACAATCAGTTGTGAAAATAATAAGAATATAAATTACCACCCCTCTAAATGAAACCAATTGTACAAAAATATTAGAAGATCGATGCACATAAAGTCAGACCACGAGTAATTAAGGAATATCATCACCTGATGTATCCATGAATTTATCTGTTGATGTACTTCATGCAGCAACGGCCCTTCTAAGATTGTCAAAGGAACCTAAAAATCCATTATTAACTAATTAAGCAGATTTTAAAATATATAAATATATAATTGAAAAGGGAGCATGAGGTTAAGCCAATGCATAATACATTTGCAATCCATGCTCAAAAAATAAATAATTAAAATTTACATGCTACAAATAAATAAAAAAACCTATCAATAATGACAAAAGGCAATGTCACATCCTATAAAATGTATTATAAGTTTCCGTCTAAATGCAATATATTAGATTAATCAATCTAAGTAATCAAGACAAAATAACATCTATTACTATATTTTAATTAGTAAACCTAGACCCAACCTGGTTAATTATTTTTTTAATTAATAAACCTAGAAATATATAATTCCACATAAATTTTATCATATCGTAAAGCGCATTTCATATATCATCAAGTGATTAACATATCACATTGCAAGTATAAAAGAAATTTTTGCATGTTACTCTAACCAATCCATAAAGTATGCTACTGATTTATTTGAAACATAGCCACAACTTGAATATTAAAAACTAGATTTTTCTTTTCCTTGCACCATCCTCACAACCATAAAGGAGTCATTTTGGTCCCTTATTACATATGCCCGTAAGCCTATATGATTGTGGTTTCTGTAGATATCTTTTGAAACATAAAACAACACTGAAGGGGAATAAAATAATTATACAACAGGATAATAATCATAATACGACAGAAAAGACATTCTAGGTAAAGAAAATGTTTCACCTTATCTGATTCTATAGGAAATTTACCACTTGGCCGAAATATATATGCACCAGAGGCCTACATAAATGACGAAGAATGTATGGTTAGCTTAGCTGACATGTCCACGTGTCACAGGAAAATATATCATTAGAAATTTAATCATTTAAATACCTGAGGATCAATATCACTTCCATTATTTCCAACATAATAACTGTATGTCTGCTCTATAGAAGTTTTGACCTTAAAAGTAGCATATTCAGATCAGGTGACAACATCAGCTAAAAATAGTCAAATGGAATGCTAACAATTGTCTAAGAGAATATACCCACTTGGCAAAAAAATAGTTGAGTACCCATAAGTATGCATGTTTAATCATAGCATTACAATTTAAACCCACACAAAGATGAAGAAAAAAAATTGAATATGGAGATGAAAATTTTCAAAATGCGGGTAACATTATTATACCAAGCTTCTTTTGTTGAAATAGAAACTCAATTTTCCATCATGATTAAACTGAAGCTTTAGATTTCCTTGCTCAACCTCCCTTGTGGAATTTTTCATACCTTGCGACGAGTCAACTATTGACATAAAAGCATGGGTACCTGACGTAAGACAAGTAATTTACACCTTATTCAACACATTCTTTTACCTAGAATGGACAACAGAAAATCAATATCCAAGTAATAAAAAGAAATAACCTCTTGTTTCCGCACTTCTAATGAAATATGTTGAGAAACCAAGAGATTCTACTGTTACTGGGAAAGCAAGCCAATATTTAGGTGTTACACTAGGCGAGCTGCTTATGTAGGCCTGCACATAGGTTTTCCGTAAAGACAAGGAGGCATTGTTTATAGGTAAAAGCTGAGACTTGATTATCTTTCCTTCATGATCTGTGACAAGAATAGCATCACTGATAACCTGAAATATATAGCAAATATATAATCATCAATAATTCCATTAATTCAGGACATAAGACTAAATCTACAAAATCCAGAAAGTACTTTAGCTCATTTAAGCCACTACATGGAATTATCTTATAAATGTTGGATCGTTGGATGGGGTTAGAGGAGAAGTGAATAAACACTTGCTTTTTTCGCATTTGTCTCCACAATCAAGTTAGTATGCAGAATAAAAAAAACAATCAAAACATAAAACACAAGCAAACAACAATATAAGCCGATTTTATGTAATTCAGGAGCTGGCTCCTACTAAACCGCTATGATCCTTCAGTGGATCAGTCCCAAAATCCCTCTCTCAGATGACTTTAAGGAAAAAAAAACCTCTTATAACACGAGGAATACAGAAGATGAGCAAAAACAAAATACAATACAAAAAAAAAATATTACAACAATGAAGTTTTGCTCTTGTGCTTGCTTTTTTTTTCACTTGAATTGCTCAAAGAAGGTTCAGAAATGCAACAACACTCCAGGAAGAATTGAGTGTGAAACTCCCTAAAGCTTCCTCCTTTTGTAGGTTGCTTGCCGTTGTGGGAAACCTTCAATCAATTGACTGGTTTGCACCCATCAATTGACTAATATCCTACAGTCGACCATTGTTGTATATTTTTTTTATCAATGACTCTTTTCTTGCTTTTTACATGTAGCATGAGTTGACTATCATTGATCAACCCAGTCTACAATTTCACAAATAGTACAATTTTGGTAGGATCTACTCTAAGTCCCTATTTTTTTTTTTAAATTATGGACAAACTCACTTGACACATCCAAGACACGGTACCATGGTGCATGCTGTTTGCAAATGATATTATTGTGTTAGATGAGACAAGTGAAGAAGTAATTGATAACTCGAATCTTGACGGAAAATACTAAAAGTGAAACATTTTAGGTTTAGTAGAGTACAGATAAAATATATAAAATTTTAATTTAGCAGCAATATTAGACGTAACGAGACAATTGTTAAAATAGAATATCACGAGTTATTTGAAACTGAGAACTTTAAGTTTTTAGAATTATTGTTGCAAAAGGATATAGGAATTGAGAGAGATGTCTTACATAAAATACAAACAGAATGATTGAAATAGAGGAGAGCGTCGAGTGTTCTAATTTATAGTAAAGTACCTTTGAAACATAAAAGTGAATTTCTACAAAACAGCGGTTAGACCTGATATGCTATATAGAGCTAAATGTTGGACCGTGACTGAGCACATGTGCGAAAGATGAAAATTGTAAAGATAAGAAAGTTAAAGTGGATGTGTGGGCATGCGAGGATGTACAGGATAAGAAATGACAATATTAAAGAAAAAGTCAAAATTGCATTTATTGAAGGAAAACTACGAGACACGTTTAAGATGATACGAACATGTGCTTAGACAACTAATAAATGCTCCAATTAGGTTGATTTGCTGAGTTCGGAGTAGATCCCGTCGTGCAAGCTTTGCTTCCGATATTTCCTCGTGCAGTTTTTTATTGCCAATGCGTGTCGATCTGGTTGACTTCCTGAGTCGATAATACGATTAGCAGGTGGAACTCTGCTTTTCTATTGGTCATGAAGAAGCTTACTCCTTCGTCCAGAGATGCTCTTCCTTGTCTTTGCACGCTATAAAACTATGTTTCATAATTAGTAATAATTCAAAGTCAATCTTAAAGAATACATCCATTCGACATTTTCACATCCCGAACTCCCACTCAAACTTTGGTGGGTAGATACTTGGCCCGACCATCGTCTTGGTGCTTTATCTGGCGGTTAGTCCTTCAAAAGTGAACCTCGCTCTGATACCAAGCATTGGTCCCAAACAGGCCATCTAGAGGTGGTGAATAGCCCTCCAAATACAAACTATGTCTTTGCTATTCTTTAATAAAGATGATTAATTAGTTAAACAAATAAATACAGTATAAACAACATAAAAAAAAAGAGCACCCAGAATTTACTTGATTGCAACCAGGAAGGTTGTTAATCCAAAGTGTTGACAAGCTCTATAAAAACGGCTCTTCGTTGAAGGCGGAGAAGCCTCTTACACTTTAAAGGCACACAAAAAGAGTAGGAAGATAGATAGTTGTTGTTCTTTAATCCTAGCTCTAGGAGACTATTTATAACCCAAAATGATAAATTACCCTTGTGCTGACGTGGTTTGGAGGCGCCTCAGTTGGATAAGATTTTATCCATGCAAGCAACAGTCACTAAACGATCATTGCTCATCTAAGGCGCCTCGGTTCCAACTTCAGGCGCCTCGAGTATCAACTGAGGCGCCTCAATTTCACTTTTATGCAAAACTCGATCTTCTCAACCGAGGCGCCTCCAAAGGCAACTGAGGCACCTCAATTGGCCTTTTGGTCAAAGTCAACTTTCATGTTGACTTATCTCTATCTTCGTCCACTTGGGTGATTTCCAACCAACCAGAATTAAGCTCACCCGAATCCGACTCCGTCCTTCACCTCGAACGGGCTTCCTTCCCGGCTTCTTGTCCCTCGGATGTCGCGCATGTCCTTCTCATATACCGGTGTACTATTCCGCAGCCTCTGCGTCACTCGGATGCATCGAGCCCATCAGCTCCCTTCTCCGTGTCATCCTTCTCGTCTTCCGCTAGACTTCTTATGCTCCTAAGCTCCTGCACACATAGACACAAGAATCAAAACTACCAGAACCTAACTTAACTTGGTTGATCACATCAAAACCAACCCGGAATACTTACAGTCTTAGGCGATTAACAAAAGCTAACTCAAAATAAAGTATAATATCGATATTATCCCACTTGAATACTATTGCTATTAGGTTTGGAGTAAGTAGTGTGGGTAAACTACGATTGCCCGTATCCATGACTTATTCCTACTAAGCTTTATAGTTCAGTTGGAAAATCATTTAATTAAAAACCTAATTAAATGATTTTGTTGAAGAAAAAAACTCTTTAAAACTTGATTAAAACAGGACCATATACACAACTTATATAGCTTGCAAAAAATAAAACCCTAATGGCACAAGATAGAAAAAGACCTAACTACCCCTACAACTCTCAACACTCCCCCTCAAGTTGAACATATATATCAAACATTTTAACTTGCTAAGGGTAGAATTAAACACGGCTTGGGGTATAGCTTTTGTGAACATATCAGCAAGTTGGTCCTCAGATTTGACATAGGGCAAACATAGCTCTCCAGAATCAAGTCTCTCCCGAATAAAGTGGCGATCAATCTCGATGTGTTTGGTTCGGTCATGTTGAACTGGATTATTTGCGATATTGATTGCAGCTTTGTTGTCGCAATACAGCCTGAGAGGTAATTCAGCCTTTAACCCGATGTCTTCCAACAAAAAACTCAACCATAACATTTCTGCAAGACCATGTGTCATGGCTCGATATTCTGCCTCTGCACTGGACCGTGTACAAACACTCTGTTTCTTACTTCTCCAAGTTACCAAATTTCCTCCTAAAAAGGTGCAATAGCCAGAAGTGGATCTTCTATCATCTCTAGAACCAGCCCAATCAGCATCAGAATAACATTCCACTTTCAGATTACCACCTCCCTTAAATAGAAAGTCTTTTCCGGGACATGACTTTAAGTACCTCAAAATTCTGTCAACAGCCTTCATGTGGATAGTTTTAGGAGCATGCATATACTGGCTCACTACACTAACAGCGTAGGTAATGTCAGGCCTAGTCATAGACAAATAGAGTAATTTTCCAACCAACCTTTGATACGTTCCCTTTTCCAGATTTGTAAGATCTTCCCCATTAGAACTAGTAAGGTCATGATTTACTTCTATAGGTGTCGATGCTGGCCGACAACCCAAATTCCCTGTCTCCTTGAGCAAATCCAACACATATTTTCTCTGACATATATAGATTCCCTCCTGAGATCGAGCAACTTCAATACCAAGGAAGTACCTCAATAGTCCAAGGTCTTTAATTTCAAACTCTGATATTAACTTGGACTTAAGAGCCTGGATTTCATCCTCATCATCACCTGTGATTATCATATCATCAACGTAAACCAAAAGAATGATAGTTTTGTCCTCTTTCTTTTTCACAAAGAGTGTATGATCAGCATTCCCTTGTTTAAAGCCAAACAATGTCATGGCTTTGCAGAACCTATCAAACCATGCTCTGGGTGATTGTTTAAGTCCATACAAAGCTTTTATCAGCCTGCAAACCTTTCCTTTTGTTTCGATTCCAGGAGGTGGTAACATGTAGACTTCTTCGTGAAGGTTGCCATTCAAAAAGGCATTTTTCACATCTAGCTGAAATAGCGGCCAACCATATTGAGAGGCAAGAGAAAGAATCACCCTGACTGATTTGAGTTTTGCAACTGGAGCAAAGGTTTCCAAGTAATCCACCCCATATGTTTGAGTGAATCCCTTAGCAACAAGTCTGGCTTTATATCTGACCACCTCACCCTCTGTGTTATACTTGATAGTATAGACCCATTTAGAACCAACCAAGTTCTTCCCCTTTGGGGGATCTACTAATTCCCAAGTACCATTCTTATTAAGAGCCTCTACTTCTTCATTCATTGCTTCCAACCACCTTGAGTCCTTTACAGCTTCATCATAAGAAGAAGGTATGACATGATTTGATAGTTGTAAAACAAAAGCATGATATGAAGAAGACAAACGAGAATAAGAAACATGGTTAGAGATAGGATGTTGAGTACATGACCTGACCCCCTTTCTAACAGCAATTGGAAGGTCTAACTCATTCAGATTTAGGGGTGCGATTGGTTCAACAGGATCAGGAGTCAGAGCATCCGATTCAGCTGGCCGATTCGTAGTAGGTCCTTGCTTATGTCTTCGTCGCTTGTAAGTAATAATTTCTTGTGATGTCTGCGAGCCCAGTAACGGAGCATCATCTTTTTTATTTTCCATGACATCCAGTGAAATATAAGCAGGAACAACTTGAGGTACAAGAGAAGAGGTAAGATTCTCAGAGGTAAGATTCTCCCCCTGAGGGCGAGTCTGGGAAAAATAATAGGACTCGGACTCAAAAAAGGTAACATCTTTCACGATATACCGTGTCCTAGTAATAGGATCAAAGCACTTGTAGCCTTTCTGGCAAGTGGAATACCCTAGAAATACTCCCCGTATAGCACGAGGATCAAGCTTAGAGGTCTTGGGACCAAGAACATGAATAAAACAAAGGGAGCCAAATACCCGAGGTGTAAGGGAGAACAACGTAGTGTCAGGACGAAGAATAGTGAGAGGACACCGATACCCAAGACCTTTTGATGGTAGACGATTAATGATATAAACAGCTGCAAGGACAGCATCAGCCCAGAAATATTTGAGTAATTGGCGTTGAAATAATAATGCACGGGTTGTTTCAAGGATATGACGATTTTTCCTTTCAGCCACCCCATTTTGTTGAGGTGTGTAGGGACAAGATGACTCGTGAAGAATTCCTAAATCCTCTAGATAAGTATTCAGAGACTGTGCAAAGTACTCCCGTGCATTATCAGATCGAAAAGTTTTAACTTTTGTGTGGAATTGAGTTTCGACCATTCTGCAGTAATGTTGAATGAGTCGAGGAACCTCATCTCTGCCTTTCATCAGATAAAGCCATGTACAGTGGGTGTAATTCATCAATAAAAGAGAGAAAGTATCGGTAGCTATCTAAAAAAGGCACAGGAGAAGGACCCCATACATCTGAATGAACAAGGTCAAACGGAGACGAGCTTTTATTCACGGACTCAGAAAAATGAGTTCTACAATGTTTGGATAACTGACAAACTTCACATTGAAGAGACTCAAAAGAAATAGACGAGAAGAGACTAGGAAATATGACCTTTAATGACCGAAAAGACAAATGTCCCAAACGAGAATGCCATAACAAAATCTCTTGATGCTTATTTTCTGAACACTAGGCTGTAGACTTCAGAGCAGATGTTGTTCCAAGATGATAGTAATAAAGACCTCCTACTTCACGGCCAGTCCCAATCGTTTGCTTGGTCTCGAGATCCTGAAAGACACAATGATCAGGGAAAAAAGTTACTGAGCAGTGGAGTTGTTTAGTAATACTACTAACAGAAAGTAAATTAAGAGAAATGGAAGGGACATGAAGAGCAGAGGATAGGATAAAGTGGTCTGCCAGTTGTATGGAACCTTTTCCAGCAACGGTAGCTTTGGTGCCATTAGCAATAGTCACTTTATCCTGCCCAGAAGACAAAGAGTAGGAAATGAAGGAATTAGCAAGATTTGTCATATGATCCGTAACTCCTGAGTCAATAACCCAGGGGCTATAAGATCTTGACCCATCAATACTTAACTCCAGGCCACGAATACCTGTGTGCGCTTAAGACGAATTAGCAGAGGATGAAGTCTGAAGCCGCGTTAAAAGGAGCTGAAGTTTGGCAATATCAGTAGATGACAACTCAATATTAGAAGGTACCGAGGAATCAGTAGTCTCCCCATCCACTAATTTCTG
>JAGFNQ010006295.1:396254-423090 GCA_024364735.1 Boesenbergia rotunda
CGTTTGAGTGTGGCTACCTCAACCCCCTTCTTCTTTATTTCGTTTAGCCAAACATTTTTCCTAATACTAAGTTTAGTAGTATTCACCGGTATCCTCTTAAGCCGGATTCCGCAGCCCCTTTTTCTGCTGAATTAGATGTAAAGGATTTCGATATCTTCTAAGCCAAACTCCTTTACTCCTTTTTCGTACGAGTTAGGTGTAAAGGATTCCAGTATCTTCTAAGTCGGACTCCTTTACTCCTTTTTCCTCTGAATTGGTATAAAGGATTCCAGTATCTTCTAAGCTGGACTCCTTTACTCCTTTTCCTCTGATTTGGGTGTAAAATATTCCGGTCTCCTCTAAGCCGGACTCCTTTACCCATGAAATAGCCACATTAAATTTTACATTGTTAAAGCAAAACAGTTTACATGACATTCTAAAATAAACGATTACGTTTTCATGCATAAAAACTTATTGAGAAACAAAATTTTATAAGGAAACTCACTATGAAGAACAGATGAAGACATACAGTTAATGAGAAAACATGTCGTAGAAACCGCATCTGCCTAAAAAGACTTGAGAACATTCATTTGAAATAAAAGGGCCTATGCAGCTTCAAGAAGATGTATGTTCTAACGCTCAGCCACACTATTTTAGGATGGAGTATCAACACAAGAGGTTTCATGAAGCATATCATTCTGACTCATATAAGTTTGAAATAGACTAGATGTATATTCCTTGGCATTATCACTTCGCAGAGTACGGATTGACGTATTGAATTGAGTCTTAATCTCGACACAAAATGCACAAAATAGAGAAAATAACTCAGAACGATTTTTCATTAAATATAACCAGGTTACACAAGAATAATCATCCACAAAAATGACAAAATCCATAAAACCAGTTTTAGACAAAATAGGACAAGGACCCTAAATATCGGAATGAACCAACTCAAAAGGTATAATAGCACGTTTATTTATTCTTGGACTAGAACTAAGATGGTGATGCTTTGCAAACTGACAGGACTCACAATCTAAGGAGACACTCTACTATATTGTGGACAAAACTTCTTGAGTGGAGGAAGAGATGGATAACCTAATCTACAATAAGCCTCGAAAGGAGTAGTTACACTCGAGCAAGCGTAGGATCTTGGGATAGGTGGATCAAGAATATAGAGACCTCCAAACTCATATCCTTTACCAATAATCTTCTTCGTCAAAAAATCATGAAATAAACAATGATCGGGAAAAAATGAGATGCAACAGTTAAGATTACGAGTTAATTAACTAACAGAGAGCAAATTAAAAGATAATTTGAGAAAATGTAAGACAGAGGATAAGAAGCAAAGAAGTAGGATTGATAGTGTCTAACCCACGAACACAAGATGAAGATCCATCAGCCAAAGTAACGATAGGAGTGTTAGATTTGTGTGAAAAAGTAGAGAAGAGACTAGAATTACCTGTCATATGATCCGTTGTCACAGAATCAATGACTCACTTAGAGGATAACAAAACAAGACATATGTTGTGATTACCTGAATCAGCAATACTAGTGACAGAGAAAGATGATGACTTAAGTGATTCCTAATATTGAGAGAACTTGACAAATTCATCTTCAGAGATAAGAACTGACAAGGTTCTAAAATTCGCTAGGCGCTAGTCGGGCGTTAGATTAGCGCCTAGTGCCTAGGCGGGGATTAGTCGGCACTAGGCAGATTAATCGGTATCAACATAAATTACATAATTAACATAATAAATCACATATTATAACTCCAAGTCCAACACAATAACATCAAATTTAAAATGAGCTTAAACTTTAAAATTACGTAACTAATAAAATATCATAGTCATAGAACACAAACTCAAATTTAAAATGAGTTCAAACTTCAACATCACACTAATAAAATATCAGACACAAATTCAATATCATCGGACACAAACTGCTTCTTAAAATTTATTCTACTTCTTCTTCTCCATAATTTTCAACAACTTGGTCTTCATCAGACACAAACTCAATATCATCATTGTGTTCCTCCTCTTCTTCTTCGGATTCAAAATCATCTACATGAGGTTCTCTTACTCTAGAGCATCGTCGGGGTTGTAGATTTTCATCTGCTCCACTTGCTTCATCAATCATTTGCTATATGAGCCTAGAACCTAGTTCAACTTCATCATCTTCCCCACCCTCCACAATCCAACCTTGTGCATTTGAAGCATCTTTTGCAAAAATGATATCGACATTCCTTTCTTTTTCTCTTTTTTGTTTGTTCAACAATCTAGCATTAAATTAGACAAATACTAGATTGTTCAATCTGTTAACATCCAACCTGTTTCTTTTCTTTGTGTGAATCTTAAAAAAAAAGTAAATATTAAAGTTAGTAACATGAATATATACTTGATTTTAATTAAAGAATAAAGACTTAAGTTTAAAACTTACTCCTTCAAATGTACTCTAATTTCTTTCATACCCAAATACACTTGTAGTTAATGAAAGTATCCTCAATGACACTCTTAGCAAGTTAGGTGTGTGAGCGTCATATGTACTCCACCATGCACATGGATCAAATGTATCATCATTTTTTTCATATGCTTTTGCTGCCAGTGTTTTTCCAAATAACCTAGTCTTGTCTCTATATTTTGCAAATTCCTTGTTAATAATTGTATCTTGTAGATCCAACTCATTGGCATGCAAAATTTCTATACATTCAAAAATCCTCATCACAACCTCCTCACAAAGAGCAATAGAACTATCTTTATAGTAAAAATAGGGATTTAACAAAAAAACAGTGGTATGCAATGATGTATCAAGTCTATCCTTCATTTTGACTCAATATTTGCTATGATAGGCTGATAATTTGATTCCACGTTGTTGGACAATCTTGATATCTTCTTTAGCTTGAAGAAGCTCCCCATATAGAGACTCCATCGATGACTTTCTATCTCCATCTACCAATCGAAGAATTCTAACCAAAGGAGCAAATATTTTCAAACAAAGTTGTCACACCATTCCAAAAACTCATGCTTATCACAGTAGAGTAAGCCAATTTCACTTTATTTGTCTTTAACCATTTACATGTCTCCCACATATCACTTGTAAACATGACCCTTAAACTTGCTTTTTTTTCAATCAAACTTTGTAATGTGAGAAAATTTGATGCAAACCTGGTAACTCCTGGCCGGACTATGTCTCTTTTCTTCGTGAAATTTCTCATCAATGACAAAGTCTTATGGTGAGCATAAATGAAAATAGTAAAAGATTTGGATTGGTCAATAACCTTTTTATATCGTGGAAGTTTGCCAATACTTTCAAGTAGACCCGGACCCAGCCCGGGTCAACGGGCCAGCGCACGAGCGCGCGAGCCGCGAGGTTCTACATCATGCGCCGGTGCGTCACCATGCTCGATCGGAGCGAGACGCTTGCCCCCTTTTTTTCTTCCGCTTTAGGGAAAAAAAACGCAACGATCTCAAACCAACAATCTGAGAGGGCCGATTTCTATGGCTGCGCTCATGACCTCGACCTGCTTGGTTAGATCTTCTTCCTCTATTCATGGTGTTTTCTTCCTTCTTATGGTTCTCTGACGCGCATCCCGCAAATGCTCCATGATCAGGAGCAAGGATGCTCTTTAACAGTAGCCATCAAGAGTCTTGCCTCCAATGACTCAAACCTGCACCCTTCTGCCCCCTTAATTTTTAATTTTTAATTTTTTTAATATAATAATCTTGAACCGTGACGAACCGTGAACCGAACCGTGAACTGGCGGTTCCGAACCGTGAACCGTAACCGGCTTGGGCGGTTAAGGTTAAGGGTCGACCTCTCACGAACCGTCGAACCGGCGGTTTCGAACCGTCGAACCGTCGGTTCCGAACCGTGGTCGGGTCTACTTTCAAGCATGAGATTAACAGTGTGAGTTGCACATGAACTCCAAAAGATACAGGTCGCTTTTCTTTCATCAATTTAGCTGCAGTCATATTGTTGGTGGCATTGTCTGTTACAATCTGAACAATATTATGAGCTCCTACTTGTTCAACACACTTGTCAACATACTCAAAAATAAATTCAGTTGTATGTGCCTCATCTGAAAACTCCTTGGACTCTAAAAATGTAGTACCTTCCTTGCAATTAACACAAATTTAAGATGCTTCTTTTTCTATCACTCCATGCATCTGTCATAATTGCGCATCCATTCTTTGCCCATTATTCTTCATGTTTCTACAGCAGTTGTTTTGTTCTTTCAACTTCGGCTTTTAACAGTGGATCTCTTAGTTGATATTGAATTGGAGGCTTGAATCCTGGTCCAAATTGACCCACTGCTTCCATTAGTTGCTTGAAGCTATCATTATCAACAGCATTGAATGGGATTCCATTTTCATAAACCTATCTCCCAATATATTGTTGAACTTGTTGAGTTCTCTCCTTGAAAAGAGTCTCATTTATATTTTTTTGGCGAAGCACTTTACTCCCACTTGAACTTACATTTTCTGGAGCAATTGCTGATGCAAATCTATGAGGCCAAGTGGAAGAAGTTTTTTAGATAGATCTATCCCTTAAATTTTAGAACCTTCTTCTTCATCAGGAGAAATAGTCACATCTATTCTACAACTTTGTTCTTCCATTATTTTATTTTTCTTTCAGTTCCTCCCTTCTAAAATAGTCTATTTGCACTTGTTTTTATCTTCTTGAGATGCTTTTCGACAACCAGATACATTTCAAGATATATTTCCTATGTGTTCCTTAATCCTATATACTCCTCCTGACATTATTTTTCCACACAACTTGTATTTAATTTTGTCAAGGTTCTTAGAATCAATCAACATCCCAAACTCCCATCCAATGTCATTTGACATTCTTCTAAGAATCCCGGATTCAGGTTGAGTAACTAGTGCTGTTGAAGAAGGATTGCTTGCCATTGTAATTGTAATAACCTGAAAAATAAATTAAAAACAAATTTAAGAACTTTAGAAACATTAATAAATTATAAAAAATCAAAAAATATATATATAAAATAATTAAGATATAATTATAATTTATATTTAAAATATTTGGATTTTAAAAGTTGCAATTATTGAAATTAATAAATAAAAAAATATATTAAAAATATAAATTTTTAAAGGTTACGATTAAGATTTTTTTAATTTTAAATATAAATTTTTGAATAAAAATATGATTTATAATTAGGCGACGCCAAAAAAGTCCTGCGACACGTCAGGCGCCGCCGAAATCGTCGCGGGATGCTTCAAGCATCGCCGGACGCATTGTCGGAGCCATTCGACACCGCCAGAACAATCCTGCGACGCTGCCGGCGCCGCCGGAAACGTCCCACGACGATGGAAACGTAAAAAAAAAAAACTAAACACATACCTCCTGCTGCGCGTGATACCGGAGGAGGCAACGGCAATTCCGGAGGAGGCAACGGCGATTTCGGAGGCGTCAGCAGGAGGCAAATGAATCGACAACAAGCTTTAGGGCTTTTAAAACAAAAAAAAAAGGAAAGAAATCCCGCAAAAGACGCGACGCACCGCCTGGCATTGCGCTGCCTGGGTTCTCTGTGCAGCGTCTAGCGCCGCACAGACCGCCTAGGCGGCCCGTCCGCCTAGCTTGGGCGCGGACATGGTGTTCGGGGCGGCCAGTGGGTGTCGAGCGATTAGGCGGCGCCTAGGCGCCCACCTAGCCCGCGATTTCGAACATTGAGAACTGATTTATCAAGGGTATTATTAGTAGATGCAATATGAGCCAGGTGTTTTTGCTGATTCTTGTACTAATGTTTTCTGCACTCAAACTTTGTATGACTTAGCTTACGACAATAGTTGCATATAATATCACTAGAATTTGACGTCCGAGTGTCAAAATCTTGCGAGCCTCCTTTGTTTCCACGAATAGTTGATTTTTTTGGCACGTAATTAGTATTGTGACTCACCAAAACACCACTAAGTGGAACAGGTGTAGTATTTTCTGTACGGAGAATGTGGCTAAACATATCTTGTAATGAGGTGACCTCAAATCCAAAGAGAACTTATGATTTAGCGGACTCGAAGTCACGAGATAAGCCAGCAAGGAAGCTCATGACAGTCATCTGCTCCCGTTGGCGTTATTAAACCTTTACATCAAGGCTAAAGGACAGCAGCATATTAAACTCTTCATACATCTTTTTGAAAGCCATAAAATAATTAATCAGAGGTTGATCTTGTTTTTCCACAAGGTAAAAAGCTTTGCAAACCTCATATATGCGGGTGAGATTCCCTTTTCTAGAATATAGAAATTCTAAATAATTCATCAATTCTTTAACAAATTCACAGTGATTGATTAAACCAATTACCTCATTATCAATACAATTCCGAATATGAAGAAACAAGCGAGCATCCTCTCTTAGCCATGTCTGCTTCAAATCATCTTGAGGAGGGTCATCGGTCAAATGATCATTTTTATCAATACTCCGTAGATAAAGACGAACGGTCTTACTCTAATCCAAATAGTTTGAACCATTTAACTTATAGTCCATGATCTTAGACATTATAGGCACCACATCCGTTATAATGGAAGTCTTATTTTCAGCCATAAAAATGAAACAAAAGAAGAATCTAAAGAAAGATTCAAACCAAACACAGGAACAACTTACTTTACAAATAGGGAGGCGAACAGAGAAAGGAAGAAGAGCAACACCAGATCTGAAGCTTATGCCGGAAAGACAAAATGCAGCAACAAGGAATGACAGGTCGAAGGAGGTTCAATTCTTCCTTCTAGCGCCAAGCCCTAGATCAATCTCTTCGCACAAACAATGGAGGTGACTGGCTATGAAGCAGCGATCGGCAATAAAGCAAATCCTGGCGATGGGTTCGCACAAAGAGGTGAAGCGCTGAAAGAGAAGAGGAGAAAAGGAATCGTGTAAAGAGTTGAAAGAAAAAAAAAGGAAAAGAGAGAGAAGCGGCGGTAGAAACCTAATGCTCTGATATCATGTTACAATAAGAGAATTCTCAATACACAGAAGTTACAATATGTAAGGCCTATTTATATACAAAGTTAGGGATCTATTCTTGGAAATAAATAAGCATATTTATATATAAAGTTAGGGGTCTATTCTAGAAAATAAATTAGGATTTTATTCTAGGTAGTAATTTGTATTTTAGGTAATATATAAATTAGGATATATATTTATATAGCTAATAATGATAAAAGATTTAAAGGTGTTTAGACATGAATAATAATACCAATAATGAAATATGATTTTAGGGATATTGCCTGTCATCCTCGCTTCCAACGAATCCAACCTCGACACAAAATGTGTCAGTGTCAAAATCGGCGATGAGGGGTGTCAACATAGAAATCAGCGAAACATCATATTTCAAAAAAAAATTAGAGAGCGCTTGGTAAGCGGGTTTAGAAGGTGGGAATGGGAATGAAATCTATTTCATTCCCATTTATGGTGCTTGGTATACGGGAATCGGAATCAAAATATGGATATGATACCCTTGATTTTATAACCCACCCCCTACTAGGTTATCACTAAACCCATAAACCCCTCAATCAAAACTCATTATCATTCCCATTACCGAATATATACCAAGCGTCCCCTTACATTTTTAAGAGTTCTCATTAAACTACGTTAAAACTTTGTCGAATTATCGCAAGAAAATTGATAAAATATTCATTAACAATAGACATGCATCAAACCTTAAAACACACATAATATAATCCATATAGTGCAGTAAACAAAAGTAAAATTTTGCCTTAGTGTTGAGGAAATGACAGGAGACGATCGAGAAAATTTTTCTTCTAAAATTTCCTTAACCTTTTCTCACAAGTTCATTTTTGAGAGGGAGTTTGGCAAAAAGGGTCGGTGGGTAAGAGCCCTAGGTTAGGCGAAGAAATTTCTTTTCCAAAAATCCTCTTTAATGAGATGGAAACCCTAAAAATAATTTATACAAACTTATATATATATTTCTGAACAATTAAAACGTATATAAAAATTTTTATAAAATTTTTATAAAAACTTTTATATATATATATATATATATATATATATATATATATATATCTTTTAAAGAAAAAAAACTTATATAAAATATTTAAAGATAATCCTTTTAAAAATACTTCCATGTTACCCACCTTTTCGGTATTAAAATATATCTATTTTTTTATAATTTATTTCATGCAACTTATATATATATATATATTTTAATACTACAAAGATACTTCGATCAAATCGAGATGAGAACTACCTTAGCCAAGAGTTTCGTGATCATCTCAATGAGTCTGGGATAATGTCTCAACTCACTCTACCTAGAATACCATAGTGGAATAGTATTTTAGAGAGGAGAAATCGTACTTTATTAGATATGGTATGATCAATGATGAGTCAGACAGGTCTTCCTACTCCATTCTAGGGACATGCTCTACAGGCAACTATTTTCACACTTAACACTATTCCGTCTAAAGTCATCATAAAGATACCATATACGTTATGAATTGGGAAGAGTCTCAAGATGTCTTTCATGAAGATTTGGAGATATGAGGCTTACATTCGACATCAAGTCCCAGAGAAAATAGGACCTAAATTAAATAAGTGTTGTTTTGTAAGATATCAATGAAGGGATATTAATTTTATAATCCACGCAAGACAAAGTGTTTATTGCTAGAAATGATGGTTTTCTAGAATGCGAGTTTATTTCTAGAAGAACTAATGGAAGTAAAATCAATCTTGAAGTAATTCAAGATGCACAAAACAACACTAAGGCCTTAATGGAAATTGAACAGACACCACAGAGTGTTATGGATCATGAATTTGTTACATCGCAAGAAGTTGTGGAGCAATAACTTGTTCGAGCAGAATAAGCTCTACGCAGATCTGATAGGACACGTCGCTATTCATTTCTCTTGTCTGACCATGATGACATAATGCTTATTAAGTTGAACGAGCCTATATCCTATCAGGAAGCTGTGATTAGCCCAAATTCCAAGAAATGGCAATGAGGTCCAAAATGGAATCCATGTACACTAACCAAGTATGGACTTTGGTTGATCCACCTGAATGGATCAAATCCATTGGGTGTAAGTGGGTCTTTAAGAGAAAGACTAACATGAATAGTATTATGCATACCTATAAAGGGTGATTGGTAGCTAAAAGTTTCAAGCAAATTCAGGTATAGAGTATGATGAAACTTTTTCACAAATTGCGATGCGTAAGTATATTCGGATCATGCTTACTATTACAGCTTACCATGATTATGAGATCTAGCAGATGGATGTCAAAACTGCATTTCTGAATGAAATCTACTCGAGATGTGTACATGATGCAATCTAAGGGTTTTGTAAATCCAAAGCATGCTAGAAAGGTATGTAAGTTGCAAAGATTCATTAATAGATTAAAGAAAGCTTCTAGAAGATAGAATTTTCAATTTGATGATGCAATCAAAACGTTTGGTTTCATTAAAACTGAAGATGAACCTTGTGTCTACAAAAGGGTTAGTGGGAGCACAGTCATTTTTCTTATCGTGTATATAGATGGCATACTTCTCATTGCAAATAATATCCCTATACTACAGTCTGTGAAGACATAGCTTGGGAATTGTTTCTCAATAAATGACTTAGGTGGAGCAAGCTACATTTTAGGCATCAAGATTTATAGGGATAGATCTAACAGATTGCTTGACCTAAGTTAGAGTACATATATTAATAAGGTGCTTAATCATTTTGCCATGTAGAATTCCAAAAAGTGATTCCCGTCGATATGGTGTGAATCTTTCGAAAACTCAATGTCCCTCTTCTAAGGAAGAGAAACCATATGAATCAGATTTCATATGCATCTTCTATAGGATCTATCATGTACGTCATGCTTTGTACTTACTCGTATGTGTTAAGCATAATGAGCAGATACCAGTTAAATCCAAGTGAAAGTTACTAAACGACAGTAAAGAATATTCTTAAGTGTTTGCGAAGAATGAAAAATTATTTCTTAATATTTGGAGGCAATGAGGAGCCCGTTGTAACAATGATGCAAGCTTCCAAATTGACAATGATGATTCCAGATCGCAGTCAGGGCATATATTTTGGCTAAATAGTGGTGTTATGAGCTAGAAGAGTTCAAAGCAAAATGCAGTCGCTGATTCTACTATAGAAATTGAATATATTGCTACTTCTAGTGTAGCAAAAGAGGTTGTTTGGATCCAAAAATTTATTACAGAGCTTGGTGTGGTTTCTAGCATAGCAAATAGGGATGGCAATGGGTCGGGTTCGGGTCGGATTCTATATCCTCCGTACCCATACCCATCGGGTATCGGATATCCATCGGGTATACCCATACCCATTAAAGGATTGAATATCTTGTATACTAATAATCTTTTTTCTTTCTATCCAACTATATCATTGAACAAAAGTACATTATAATTAACATTAAAGTTAAAAAAATATATATCTATAATTTTAAAAATAGATTAAGCATATATATAATCTATTTCTAACATTAATACAAATTATTAGTAGGTTTTGGGAGAAAAATCTTTAATGTGTATATGTATTTTCTATTTAATCGGGTATTCGGGTCGGATATCGAGTATTGGTAGTCCCTCCATATCCTCCTCCATTCGGGTCGGATGTCGGATTCTCCATCGGATTCGGGTGAAATTGCCATCCCTAATAGCAAACCCAATAAACTTCTACTGTGATAACAATAGGGCTATTGCACAGGCTTTGGAATCTCGCTCTCATCAACGTTCCAAGCATATACTATGGCGATTCCAACTCATTCGAGAGATCATCCATAGTGGAGTTGTGGGGATATGTAAAGTCCCAACTGGTTCTAGCATATAGGTCAATTGATAACTTAATCTTACAAATCATGGATATAGGATATCAAGTTAACATATGGGTATATATTAGAGAATATGTACTAAATTGACCCCGCCATCAAAAAGTTTCATGGATTATTATATAAGTGTCAGAAATTTTCTCACGGTGACTATTAGTATAAATAGTCCTTAGACCTGAAGTCACTACGGCTCCTCCCTACATAAGGAGTTGTGTATTTGGGTATCGACAAACGTCACCTGTAACAAGATGAATTATAAAATCGATCACTGGGTATTCAATAAGTTATGCAGAGGGATGTGAGTGATGTAGATGGGATCTATCCCTTTTATATGACGGGATAGAGTAGGACTATTAAATTACATGACCATGCTTAAATTAGTGAATATGAGATATTAAGCTCATTTGGTAAAGTGAGTTTACTTAGAGATCAAGAAACACAAAAATTAATAAGAGAATGACATGGTCTATGTCTCATTGATCAATCAAAATATCGAGAATAGAGGGACTAAATCACACAAGATAATAGACACAGAAAAGTTAGGTCGGATCTCGACATTCTCGTCATTGGGTAGCAATAATGCATTGCTAAATATCACTCATTGCTTATGTATCTAAAATGGTTATAGAGACATTATCTACGTTACGAGAGCCTATTCAGTCGCATACGAAGAATATATTGGTTTAGAGATGAGTTTATTTTAGTTTGACTAAAATGTGATGAATCTTAGGATTGAAGGGTTAAATCTAATCCGAGTTAGAATCATTGAGTTAGACCTAAATGAATCCAACACTTTGGATTATTGGATTAAGTCCAATCCGAGTTAGACTCATTGGATTAGATTAACTAAATAAAGAGGTTAATGTCCATTAAAAGAGTTTAATGGAGCATTATTAAAGAGGAAGACCAAAAGGCAAAACCTTTGGTATTCATTAAGATTAATGAGCATTAATCTAAGGAAGACCAAGAGACAAAACTTTTATATTCATTGGATGAATACAAAAGGGAAAATTGGTGAGAAGGCTAAGTGTTCTTCATCTTCTTCCTTGCTTGGCCGAAACTTGCTTCTCCCTCTTCTCCCTTTTGGTCGAACCATCCTAAGTTGCTAGCACAACAAAGGTGGTTCTTCTCCAAATCTTAGATCGTGTGACAAACGTGGAATGTGTTCATGTGGATACTGGTAGAGATGCACCCATCCTGATCGTGATAAGATCTGGTGAACCAAAATTGCTGTCGGGATTGTAACGTTCACGCAACAAAAGTAACCACTCTATCAAACGTTGTATACTACATTCGTATGGATCTCTGGAAGGGATCTAATTTTTTCGCTGCGTATGCATGTTTTATATTTCACAAAAGATCCCTATAATAGTCTCCTCTATTCCCCGGCGATCTTCTTCCCTTCCCTTGCCTTTGATCATATATGAAATTTCTCATTTCATCCCACATTTGCCTTTAATCTTGCCTAAAGGCCACCTCTTCTTGTTTCCTTCTTTCCTCATCTTAGAAGTATAACTCGGCCTCATCATAATGCAGCTCAGCCCTCTGAAAGTGCCTTGTCATGTCATCAAATCCACTGCTCCAGTGTCCCCCTTATTGCTCCAAATTCTGCCTTATGGCAACCTATTCTACATAGATACTGTTAAGGCTAGAACGGAAATAAAAAAAAAATCAGATACAGAGTCCTATAGGATGTTCAACATGACAAAAAGATGGTCCATCCAGTTCATTGTCCAAAGTGGGAGGCTCATCCCTAAATATTGGTTATTCTACTCTATCCATGAGATATCTGTCTTTGTTAGGGAGGACTACTGGTGCATGGGGCATATCAAAAGGATGCAAATGTGGTTCCCAGATTGAGAGATAGGTGGGACTAGTAAGCACCCTAGATTAGTTTTGATTTGATCGATAGAGTCAAGTTAGGTCCTGCGTTATTTTTGATGACTTATGTCTAAGTATGCAGGAACTTAAGAATACAAGTCGAGCGAAAGACGCAGCAAACGAAAAGAATGGCATAAGAAAGAAGTCGATGGGCTCGGTGCATCTAAGGGACGAGAAGCTGTGGAAGAGAACACCGATGGAATGAGGACATGCGCAACGTCCAAGGAACGAGAAGTAGAAGAGGAAGCTTGCTCGAGGAGAATATCGGAGTTGGGTTCGGGTGAGTTCAACTCTGGATGACCAGAGCATCACCCAAGCAAGCAGAGTCTGAGAATGGTAACTTGGAAGTTGACCTTGCAAACCCAAGGCGCCTCAATTGTGACCTAGCCTCTAACTAGGAATTTGTGTGTCAAGCCTTAATCACATAGACTTGATTCACCTAGCCTTTAGCTAGGAATGTTACTTGATCTCCAACCAAGACTTAGCACATGCCAGATTCCCAAACAGACTTTAGATGCTTAGATCCATTAAGACTTAGTAACTATCTGGTTCACAATCAAAACTTTAACACCTATCAAGTATCTTGCACCTACAAACTTGACACAATTAATTCGATCACAACTAACCTAACTATAACCTTAGTAATGTATCAAAACTCTAGGTTAATTGTTGTGCACCAAGCACCAATAAGCTCAAAACTTGAGGGCTTGTTCACAAATGTAGTCCAAGGCCTCTCAAGGGCATCATTGATTATTACAGAGCTTAATAGGTTTACTCCGATTCGACGTCACAAAGTAGGGGATAGCACCTAGAGAATTGTAAGGCATCATGACTTGAGAAAGTGATCGTTTTAGTAAGGTTACCTTGAAATAGGCACCGCGTATCTCGAGATAGACCATCTTCATGAATATCAACTAGAGGTAAAAGAGTCATATTTAGGGTATCAACGATTATCACTGAAATAAACCTAAGTCATAGAATTGCTTTCCAAAACCAGTTTCCCACAAACTCTTCTTGCTTTCTTAATGTGTTTTCTTTCTAATACGATTTTTTTTTAACGAAATTCGTATATAGTTTAAGTTGCAAAAATGTGTTCCATAATTGAAGTAATTGATTTCGAACAACTATCCTACTATTGTTTTGGGAGTGGGTCCTTTTATTTTAGTCTGTCATGTTTTGGGAGTGGGCTCTAAATAATAAACCAGTTGGGACACCTAAAGCACTAGTTCAATATTTATTCAATTTACCCTTTAATGCTTCTTTCTCTCTTCCTTTTGACATGGTGTGACATAGTTAGAGGTATAGTTACCTAATCTTTAGCTAATTGCCTAAAATAAATATAGCAAAAAAAGAAATATTATGAAGGAAAAGGAAAATAGTAGATAAGCAATGAAATTAGCAGATAAGACAAAAAAATCCTTGATAAATCAATTATCAAATGTGCTTGGATTAAAATGTTTAGAATTGAACGAGAATGTTCACTAAGTGAACTGTTTTAGTACATGCAAATCAATAAACAAAAACCAGAGAAACAACTAAAGGAACAATTCTTACAGGTATTCGGATGATGTCCTCCCTTCTCCAACCAAGAGAGTTATAGACAAGAACAACCTATAAGATTACATTTCTACCAGTTCATGTATATGATATACTTTCTCAGCTTGAAAGAAATATACCAAATCAAACAAACTTACCAAGCTCCTTCCATCCTTTATTTCTGACTCAGATGCTGGGCAGTAACTTATGTTAAGAAGGGGGCACTATATAAAACAACAATCAAATTCATAAATTAGCATCTAAGGAAAAGAAGAAAAGAAGTGTAAATGCATTGCCTTAAAATAAAAGGGAAAAACAATCACCATGAAAATGGAATGCTCTACTTTTGACCACAACTTCATATTAATTGAGGAAATTAAAATTCATCAAAAAATACATATATTTCATGCAAGCATCATCTGAAAACCTATAAGTTTCAGCATATGTAATCCTCAAAAATGGGTCTGGGAAAAAGATTAGCCTGAGCTCCTGATTGGGTCGATTGGAGTGGATTCGAACAAAGAAATGGCCATGTTGAGTGAAGGTTTAACATTCCATGCAAAGAAAGGCATGATGTGATTAGATGATCTTGGTAAATAAATTCTCTTTAGAAATGACCGACTGAGGGCTCAGGCCATGCTAAGCCTTACTAAATTACTAGCGTGAAGAACCAAAGATGATGAAGATCAAATGATCACGAACTGCCTGATATATCAGGTAGTCTTCCATTAGCCCAGAACACCCTAGTAAAGAACATATAACATGCGAAGGTTTTGAGTCATAAGACCTATTGGTTGAGATCCTAAATTTATTTGTATCCCTCTGTTTGCATGGGCTTCTCGTTTGTGAGAAAAATCAACACTAAAAGTCAATTATAATAATACTGCTTCTTTACAAATGTCAAAGAAAAATTTCATCAAAATTATGCAGATCTTGGTAAGCAAATCTATGGCATTCCATCTACAATATGTGAGATGAGCAACAAAAGCATTCTTAGTTTCACAATACTTTGCAGATGGCGTGTATGTATTAAGAGGAATAATACCAACATTACAAATTATTTAACAGAGTTTTGTTTCGAATAACTATAAAATGATTGAAACGGTATTTGTTACACGAGACAGTCTTCAATTCACTAATTTTCTTCTGCATGCATAGGAAATGGGCTACAAACATGGGGTCGGGCAGAGATAGCTCAAGTTTGACCTCTATTCTCTATTGGCTTGTGTGCTTCAGAGATAACTCACAAGTTTCAGATGCCCCTACACATCAACATGTGGCAGGTAGTCGATATTGGGTTATAAAAGCCTGTAGGCAAAACACAAGATGTATTCTTTTCCTTTAGCTTCGTGTAGGATTTCATCCATCTTAACTTTCTTCCTCCTGCTTTATCGAGACACCAGACATTAGCCAAACTCCTGTAACCAACGGCAGCTCTTCCTTCCACTTTCTTCTCCTCCTCCACTCCCTCCTAATTGATGCCACCAGCATTATTTGTCCACATGGCCAGCATGCACTAGCACCATTTCGTTTCAATTAGGGACTGGTACCCTAGCTTGAGACAATAATTGAAACCTTGTTCAACACAAGTTTCAAAAGTTGAGACGTTAGTTCATACCTTACTTGACCATTGCATAACATTGGATGCATTCCACATTAAAAAGAAATATATATTGTTAAATATCAAAAAAAAAAATCATCAGTAATTTTTCAAATCTAAATGGTTCATTTGGGTTTTATTTGGCCAATTTAGAATCAAACCAAATTTTAAATAGGGCTAAACCAGTTCAGTCGATTTGGAACAAAATAGAAAATTTATTTTTTTAGGGATAAAACTTTTCTCTCTCCTCATGTTTTCTCTCCCACTCATGTTTTTTTCCCCTCATCCGAATGCCACTTTCTCGTCTTTTTCCACCTCTTCTTCTCCTCACGCAACACGTTGTCGATGCCTCTTCTTCATCTCTACCTCCTCACCACCATATATCGAATAGGACATGCTACTAGTCATGGGAGGCAGCGCACTCGGATTCCCCTCCGATCAAGCCCTGCTGCAGATACGAAATCCTATATTATTGGTTGCTAGCTCCCTGGAGGCTGCTGGACATAGACTAGCAGATTGGTTTGCTCATGATGGCGGGTGACTTGAGCATATGACTTCTTTAGACATCCTAGTCCTAAGAAGACATAGACTTGAATACTATGGAAGACCTATTATAGCCAAGTCATGCAGTCACACTTTGGAGGTTGGCACAAAGGCGTCTTCCCACTAGAGTGACAAGATTACATGGAGGATCGATAGTGCACTTTTTGTGGGCTGGTACTGAAGTCACAAGAGCACCTATTCTTCAGGTGCCTTCCTATTATAGAGTCATGGGGAGGATCCGGAATTGGCCACACATGCGACAAGAGATGTCTACCTACCAAAGAACATTGAGAGACTTCGGGAGATACTATAGTGGGAGTCGAATGTACAAGGGTTCAGCATCTTGCCGTGTCCTCTTTGGTCCATTATGTGTGGAGAGAAAGAAATAGTAGTTTCTTTGATGAAGGGTAGTTAGAAAGACTTTTTCAGGAGTGTGTCAATTCATATATTTCGATTCTTAGGAGTGTACTCTGATCTGACACTTGTCAATCATGAGTCGCTACTAAAGTCCACTTAGTGTGTGCTATATAAAAATTTTACTTATCAAAAAAAATATGGGACATGCTTGCTCATCTATGAGAGTTCTTACGTTCATGATGAGAATATTCATCTCTATATCATATCATCCTCATTGCCCTCCTATAAGCAATGGATGCTTTGCCTTGGGTTCCTCCTCAATCAAAGAGAGACCAAGGGCAACTTCCAATTTCTATATATTTGGATCAAAGCCTTAATAAACAATAATAGGATGGTTGATTCAACTCCCATTGATTCGAGGAATTTAATTAAGGTCACGAATAAGAAGCCAATTGAAAACCTTGTTTAAATGGTTTTGGTTGTTAGAAATGATTTGAAATGGGACAAGGCAAGATTTTTGCCCAATGCAGTCGTGCAACTCAAGGTTCGTATAAAAGTTTCTTCATAAGGCTCCAAAAAGAACTAAGCAAAGGGGAAAATTGTGGGCAAGTTATGGTGGTGCTAAAGATTGAAATGGCAATGGCCTTCTTGTGCTATAAGGGAGAAATCACTGCAGCAACAAAATTATATAACAATCGATGTTGGGAGGACTCAAATTTACACCAAATTCAAGTATGGTGATGGCTATTCTAGAATCCAGCAACCTGGTTGATGATGGTACAAAAGGTATGACATTTTCTACAATTGGGGGGGAATGAGGGATACAAGTTCCAGTTAAGCACATTCATTTGGTGACGCTATGAGGTTTTTACTATACATAAAAAATGGATAAAACGAAACTTTATACTCATAAATATTTTTTTATGAATGAATAAATTAATAAAATAATAACATGATAATGATGTACTTTTTCTTTTGAAAAAAAAAGGATTAGCAAAATAGTATGGATATGAGAGGCAGCTCATTCAGATTCTCCTTTGATCAAGCACCTATTACAAATACAGGATCATCCCTCAAGCTGGTAGACAAATACTAGCAAAGTGGTTTGCTAAAGATGACGGGGTGGCTCGGGCATATGACTTCTTTAGACATCCTAATCCTAAGAAGACGTGGACTGGAACAGTGTAGAAGACCTACTTACGGCTGAGTCATGCAGTCACGCTTAGGATGTTGGCAAAGAAACATCTTCCCACGAAAGACAAACAAGATTACATGGAAAATCGATAGTGCACTTTTTGTAGACAAGTACTGGAGTCGCAGGAGCACCTATTCTTCGCATATTATGGAGTTATGGAAGAGGATCTGGGATTGACTACACATGCAACAGGAGATGTCTACCTACCGAAGGACATTGAGAGTCTTCAAGAGATACTATCATGAGAGTTGAAGGGTGATAGGTCTGACATCATGCCTTGTTATCTTTAGTCCATTATGTGTGGAGTAGGGATGGCAATGGGGAGGGGCGGGTTTGTCATTCCCATCCCCCCTCCATCCCCGCTCCCATTCCCGATTCTGTTTAATCGGGGAATCCAGCGGGGATTAAATACATATCCCCGTCTTCATCCCCGCTTCAAATGTTCATTGTCCATTGACTTGGCCAAAAAGGTTTTTAATTTCAACACCTTGATAAAAGTATTAATGCAAATATCCAATGACATATAAATACTAATATTAATTAAACAATACATATATAATAACATTAATAATCCATAGTTTAATAAACAGAAAAAACAAAATCCATCATTATATTATTATTATCGGGGCAGGTTCAGGAATGGGGATAGCATCCCCATACTCACCCCTATTCAAATACGGGTATTGAAAAATCCACGAACCCAAACTCGTACCCAAAAAGATTCCCTGAACCCGCCTTCATTTCCGATTTTCCCCGTGGGACCCTGAACCCGCCCTAATGTGGAGGGCAAAAAATAGTAGTTTCTTTGATGAGGTGCAATTAGACCGTAAGAAGGTTTTTAGAAGTGTACAAATTCATGCTTAGGAGTGTACTCTAACCTTACACTTTGTCAATCATGCTAATTGTATGCATTGTCAGTGCTATATAAAAAAATTTTCTAATCCTTAAAAAAAGATTAAATTAATAAATAAAAATAATGAAATGGGTTTTAAAATAATTAAACTATTGGGGTTGAATAATTACTCTTCAGTTGATATCTACTATTTGATTTGATCTGCTTTATCTTTTATGATTTAGATGTTGATACCTATACTCTTATTGTAGTGTTAATATAATCAATAAGTAAAGAAATATATATATATAAGGTAACGTGGAAGAATTATCTTTACCTTTTCAAAAAAAAAAAAAAGAGAAGAATTATCTTTACCTTTTCAAAAATTTATAATTTTTGTGTTTTTTTATATAGAATTTTTTTAGGGTTTCGATCTCATTAAATAGAGGATTTTTGAGGAATTTCATCTCCTAACCTAGGATTCTTAGCCGCCGACCCTTTTTGCCAAATTCCCTCTCAAAAATAAATTTGTGAGAAAAGGTTGAGAAAATTTTGGAATAAAAGTTTTCTCGATCGTCTCCCATCATTTCTTCAATACTAAGGCAAGATTTTACTTTTGTTTACTGCACTATATGGATCATATTACGTGTATTTTAGGGTTTGATGCATGTCTATTGTTAACAAAGATGTTTACCAATTTTCTTGCGATGATTTGACGAAGTTTTAACATAGTTTAATTAGAACTCTTGAAAATGTAAGTTTTTTTCTAAAGATGATGTCGCTGATTTCGACGACAACTACCCTTACTGTCGATTTCGGTGCCAACAACCTTTTCCGTTGATTTCGGCGTCGACACTTCCTTCCACCGACACCCCTTTTCGTCAAGTTCAACGTCGACACCCCTCGTTGTTGATTTCGACGCCGACACTTTTTGTGTCGAGGTTGGATTCGTTGGAAGCAAGGATGGCGGGCAATATCCCTAAAACCACATTTCATTATTATTATTATTATTCATGTCTAAACACTTTTAAAAAAGAAGAAAAAATTGGGCAAGGTTTATATTCTATGCAAGGTATAGAGGGTTAAGGTGTTTCAATTGGTATCAAAGCCCAACGGTCCTGATTAAGAGATTGCGCCTACTGCCAGTTACAAGGAGCTCAAGAAGTCAAAAGCCTCAAAGTCTATAAGTTTAAAGGTTCAGTTAAATTTAAATGTTTAAATGTATACCCTAAGGAAATTTAATAACTTAGTTGATACGGTTGCTACTGATTATTTTGTTGTGTACAGTGATGCCTCCTAGATAGTATGGGAGGCGGAATAAAACAAATGAGGAGAGGTAGGAGGAGGTGTCACCTCCTCCACCTCCGTCGGCGGAGAGGCATGAGGTGCCACTTGTTATCCCTCGGCCACGATCACCAACTGTCATCGGGGATCGAGTACTTCAAGGGATGGTAAAGGAGATTATTTCAGGATGTTTCAATGAAAAATATTATTGGTGAAGGACATGAGTCTGGAGGCTTCTACATTCTTGATCCACATATCCCAAGATTCTTCGCTTGCTCGAATGTAACTTCTCCTTTCAAGGCTCATTATAGGTTAGGTCACCCATCTCTTCCTTTGCTCAAGAAGCTTTGTCGACAATATAGTAGGATGTCTTTATTAGATTGTGAGTCATGTCAGTTTGCAAAACATTACCGTCTTAGTTCAAGTTCACGAATAAATAAACGTGCTACTATTCCTTTTGAGCTAGTTCATTCTGATATTTGGGGTCCTTGTCTTATTTTGTCTAAACCTGATTTTAGGTATTTTATCACTTTTGTGGATGATTATTCTCGTATAACTTGATTATATTTAATGAAAAATCGGTCTGAGTTATTTTCTCTATTTTCTGCATTATGTATCAAGATTAAAACTCAAATCAATACATCCATCCGTACTCTACGAAGTGATAATGCCAAAAATATATGTCCAGTCTATTTCAATCTTATATGAGTCAAAATGGCATACTCCATGAAACCTCTTATGTTGATACTCTATCCCAAAATAGTGTAGTTGAACGTAAAAATATGGCATCTTTTTGAGACTGCACAAGCCCTTTTATTTTAAATGATATTCCCAGACCTTTTTGGGCTGATGCGGTTTCTACAGCATGTTTTCTCATTATTTGCATGTCATCCACAGTTCTTCACGGGAGATTCCCTATAAAATCCTCTTTCCCAATAAGTCGTTGTTTCAGGTTAACCCTAGGATATTTGGTAGCACTTGTTTTGTTCGGGATGTTCATCTGCATGTCACCAAAGATCCTAAGTCTTTGAAGTGTATCTTCCTTGGTTATTATCATCTTCAGAAGGGTTATAGGTGTTATTGTCCCAGTATTAACAAATATCTTGTTTCAATTGATGTTATCTTCATGGAAAACACACTTTATTTTCCGTCGTCACTTATTTCAATTGGTCAAGGGGGGAGGATGATTTGTTGGTATATTTTGTCAAATCCTCTACACGTCCCGGAATCGGCTCTAGTTAAGCCACCCATTATTCAAGTTTATTCCAGACGTCAACCTCCTGATTAATGTCCTACATCTACTACTTTGTCATTAGATCCAGATCCAATCTCGAGTGAAGATCTTTCTATTGCATTACACAAAGGTAAACGTCAATGTACTTATCCTACTTCTATGTTTGTTTCTTATAACAATTTGTCATCTTCCTCTCGTTCTTTTATTGCTTCACTTGATTCTATTTCTATCCTAAAAATGTTCGCGAAGTCATATCTCATCCTAGTTGGAAAGATGCAATGATAGAGGAGATGAATGCTTTAGATGATAATGACACTTGGGACTTGGTCGATCTACCTTTAGGGAAACGGATTATTGGATGCAAATGGGTATTCACAGTTAGAGTCAATCTGGATGGGTCAGTTGTCAGATTAAAAGCCCGTCTTGTTGCTAAAGGTTATGCGCAAACCTATGGGCTAGATTATTCTGACACTTTTTCTCCTGTTACAAAAATGACATATATTCGATTGTTTATTTCAATGGTTGCTACTCATCATTGGCCTTTACATCAACTTGATATTAAAAATGCTTTTCTTCATGGTGATCTTCAAGAGGAGGTGTATATGGAGCAACGTCTTTGAAAATCTTTGTATAGTTTGAAACAGAGTCCACGTGCTTGGTTTGAAAAATTTAGTCAGGTTGTTGAAAGTTTGGTATGATGAAAAGCAAGTCTAATCATTCTATGTTCTACAAACAATCAAGAGCAAGTATCATTTTATTAGTTGTCTATGTAGATGATATTATTATCACTGGAAGTGATACTATGGGAATCTCATCTCTTAAATCTTTTATTCATACTCAATTTCATACAAAAGACTTAGAGGTATTAAAATATTTCTTGGGTATCGAAGTTACAAGAAGTAAAAAGGTATATTTCTATCTCAGAGAAAATATGTCCTTGGCTTATTGACTGAGACAGAAAAATTGGAGGCAAAGCCTTGTAGTGCCCTAATAACTCAGAACATTTAATCTCATGGAAAAGTAAGAAGCAAAATGTTGTGTTACGATCCAATACAGAGTCGAAATATAGGGCTATGGCACAATATGTATGCGAAATAATGCGGATATATCAATTTTTGAGTAAAGTAAGACTCAAGATTTTAGTACTAGCTAAATTGTGGTGTGATAACCAAGCTGCTCTTTATTACATCGAATCATGTGTTTCATGAGAGAACTAAGCACATTGAAATTGATTGTTGTTGGATAGAGAAGAAAGAAATATAACACTATTAATTATCTCCATAATGTACAATGAGGAATACAATATATAGATGTTTATGAGAACTTAGTCAATTGACCAATTCTAAATTGACTAATTCTAAATACCAATTTTAAAGACATATTAATTATGTCATATAAAAAAGCCTGCAAAACCCTAATGGCAAAAGACCTAATTACCCCTGCACCTCACAACACTCCCCCTCAAGTTGAACATATATATCAAACATGTTTAACTTGCTAAGAGCAGAATTAAACACGGCTTGGGGTATAGCTTTTGTAAACATATCAGCAAGTTGGTCCTCAGATTTGACATAGAGCAAGCATAACTCTCCAGAATCAAGTCTCTCCCAAATAAAGTGGCGATCAATCTCGATGTGTTTGGTCCGGTTATGTTGAACTGGATTATTTGCAATATTGATTGCAGCTTTATTGTCGCAGTACAGCCTGAGAGGTAATTCAGCCTTTAACCCCATGTCTTCTAATAAAAAACTCAACCATAACATTTCTGCAAGACCATATGCCATGGCCCGATATTCTGCTTCCGCACTGGACCGTGCACAAACACTTGGTTTCTTACTTCTCCAAGTTACCAAGTTTCCTCCTAAAAAGGTGCAATAGCCAGAAGTGGATCTTCTATCATCTCTAGAACCAGCCCAATCAGCATCAGAGTAGCATTCCACCTTCAGATTACCACCTCCCTTAAACAACAAGCCTTTTCCGGGACATGACTTTAAGTATCTCAAAATCCTGTCAACGGCCTTCATATGGATAGTTTTAGGAGCATGCATGTACTGACTCACTACACTAACAGCGTAGGTAATGTCAGGCCTAGTCATAGACAAATAGAGTAATTTTCCAACCAACCTTTGATACGTTCCCTTTTCTTGTAAGATCTTCCCCATTAGAACTAGTAAGATCATGATTTACTTCTATAGGAGTTGATGCTGGCCGACAACCTAACTTCCCTGTCTCCTTGAGCAAATCCAACACATATTTTCTCTGACATATATATATTCCCTCCTGAGATCGAGCAACTTCAATACCAAGGAAGTACTTCAATAGTCCAAGGTCTTTAATTTCAAACTCTGATATTAACTTTAGACTTAAGAGCCTGGATTTCAACCTCGTCATCACCTGTGATTATCATATCATCAACGTAAACCAAAAGAATGGTAGTTTTGTCCTCTTTCCTTTTCACAAAGTGTGTATGATCAGCATTCCCTTGTCTGAAGCCAAACAATGTCATGGCTTTACAGAACCTATCAAACCATGCTCTGGGTGATTGTTTAAGTCCATACAGAGCTTTTATTAGTCTGCACACCTTCCCTTTTGTTTCAATTCCAGGAGGTGGTAACATGTAGACCTCTTCGTGAAGGTTGCCATTCAAAAAAGCATTTTTCACATCTAGCTGAAATAACGGCCAACTATACTGAGCGGCGAGAGAGAGAATCACCCTGACTGATTTGAGTTTTGCAACTGGAGCGAAGGTCTCCAAGTAATCCACCCCATATGTTTGAGTGAATCCCTTGGCCACAAGTCTGGCTTTATATCTGACTACTTCACCCTCTGAGTTATACTTGATCGCATAGACCCATTTAGAACCAACCAAGTTCTTCCCCTTTGGGGGATCTACTAATTCCCAAGTACCATTTTTATTAAGAGCCTCCACTTCTTCATTCATTGCCTCCAGCCACCTTGAGTCCCTTACAGCTTCATGATAAGAAGAAGGTATGGTGTGGTTTGATAGCTGTGAAACAAAGGCATGATATGAAGAAGACAAACGAGAATAAGAAACGTGGTTAGAGATAGGATGTTGAGTACATGACCTGACCCCCTTCCTAACAGCAATTGGAAGGTCCAACTCATTCATATTTAGAGGTGCGATTGGTTCAACCAATGAGGATACAGGATCAGGAGCCAAAGCTTCCGATTCAGCTAGCCGATCAGTAGTAGGTCCTTGCTTATGTCTTCGTCGCTTGTAAGTAATAATTTCTTGTGAAGCCTGCGAGCCCAGTAATGAAGCATCATCTTTGTTATTTTCCATGACATCCAGTGAAATAGGAGAATGAACCACTTGAGGAACAAGAGAAGAGGTAAGATTCTCCCCCTGAGGACGAGTCTGGGAAGAATAGTAGGACTCGGACTCAAAAAAGGTAACATCTTTTAAGACATATCTAGTCCTAGTAACAGGATCAAAGCATTTGTAGCCTTTCTGGCAAGTGGAATACCCTAGAAAAATTCCCCGTATAGAGCGAGGATCAAGCTTAGAGGATTTGGGACCAAGAACATGAATAAAACAGAGGGAACCAAATACCCGAGGTGTAAGGGAGAACAATGTTATATCAGGACGAAGAATAGTGAGAGGGGACCGATTCCCGAGACCTTTTGATGGTAGACGATTAATGATATAAGCAGCAGCAAGAACAGCATCCGCCCAGAAATATTTGGGTAAATGAAGCTGAAATAATAATGCACGTGCTGTTTCAAGGATATGACGATTTTTTCTCTCAGCCACTCCATTTTGCTGTGGTGTGTAGGGACAAGATGACTCATGAAGAATTCCTAAATCCTCAAGAAAGGCATTTAGAGATTGTGTAAAGTATTCCCGCGCATTATCAGATCGAAGAGTTTTCACTTTTGTGTGGAATTGAGTTTCAACCATTCTGCAATAATGTTGAATGAGTCGAGGAACTTCATCTCTGCCTTTCATCAAATAAAGCCATGTACAGTGAGTGTAATCATCAATAAAAGATATAAAGTATCGATAGCCATCCAAAGAAGGCACAGGAAAGGGACCCCACACATCTGAATGGACAAGGTCAAATGGAGACGAACTTTTATTCATGGACTCAGAAAAATGTTTCTACAATGTTTGGATAACTGACAAACTTCACATTGAAGAGACTCAAGAGAAACAGAAGAGAAGAGATTAGGAAATAAGACCTTTAAGGACCGAAAAGATAAATGTCCCAAACGAGAATGCCATAACAAGATTTCTTGACGCTTATTTTCTGAACACTGGGCTGTAGACTTCAGAGCAGATGTTGTTCCACAATGATAGTAGTAAAGACCTCCTACCTCACGGCCAGTCCCAATCGTTTGCTTGGTCTCGAGATCCTGAAAGACACAATGATCAGGGAAAAAGGTAACTGAGCAGTGTAGTTGTTTAGTAATACTACTAACAGAAAGTAAATTAAGAGAAATGGAAGGGACATGAAGTGTAGAGGATAGGATAATGTGGTCTGCCAGTTGTATGGAACCTTTTCCAGCCACAGTAGCTTTGGTGCCATCAGCGATGGTCACTTTATCCTGCCCAGAAGACAAAGAGTAGGAAATAAAGGAATTAGCAAGATTTGTCATATGATCCGTAGCTCCTGAGTCAATGACCCAGGGGATACAAGATCTTGACGCATCAATACTTAATTCCAGACCACGGATACCTGTGTGCGCTTGAGACGAATTGGCAGCGGATGAAGTCTGAAGTCGTGATAAAAGGTGCTGAAGATTGGCAATATCAGTAGATGACAACTCAATATTTGAAGGTACCGAAGAATTAGTAGTCTCCCCATCCACTGATTTCTGGGCAGCAAGATTCCCACGACCAGACACCTTGTCACTGTATTTGAATTTTTCAGGTTTTTTTCTGGATATTTCTCCCAACAAAAATCTGAATCATGATTAGTCCTTTTGCAATGCCGACACAATTTTCCACCTTTTCCTTTCGTTCCCCCAGATTTGAGCTTATTAGTAGAACCGGCAAAAGCAGATATCTCCCCAATTGGTGTGCTTGCTGTAGATATATTCCCTTTGTTGGTCATGGTTCTTTTCCTGCCTTCCTCACTCAGAATTTTGTAATAAACTTGTTCTAGAGAGGGAGTAGGATCAAGACTAAGAATTTGTCCTTTTAAATTTTCAAACTCTGCATGAAGTCCATCAAGGAACTTAATGATTCTGTCCTTCTCCAGAATCTTTAAATATCTCTGATGATCATCAGGGGAACTCCAATTGTCCATCCTGTAGTAGTCAAACTCATCCCACAGCCCTTTTAGAGTAGCAAAATAATTTGTAACTGACATAGAACCTTGCTCAAGTTTAAAAATTTGACTACTTATCTGATAAGTACGCAACATATCGTGCTTGCGTCCATACATTTGCTCCAATGTTCTCCACATATCAACAGTCGTTCTGTTATGAAGAATGACCTGTTTGATACCAGAACTTACAGAATTAAGTATCCAAGTCATTACCAGAATATTGTCACGCCTCCAAGTACGAAAACTGGGATCCTTTTCATCTGGTTTCACTTTAGTACCATGAAGAATATCAAGTTTATCATG
>JAGFNQ010006295.1:423582-446820 GCA_024364735.1 Boesenbergia rotunda
CAAACTACACGTAAGCTAGCCGGAATTAATAGACAAAACACACAATCAACTCCACGATAGAAAGTCACACCAAGGCTCTAAACCTTTCTTGTCCTGCTGTGTCCCTATCTGAAAAATAAAACAGCTAGTGAGCTCATTCAAACTATTTTGAATATGAACAATCAACAACAACAACCATCAAGATTTATTCTACTAGGTGAGGTCGGCTATAGGATCCTTCTACGCCATTAGACTCTATCCCTATAATATGAACTGTTGGATAGAAAAGAAAGAGATATAACCCAATAATCTTATTCATTATGTGCAATGAAGAATACAATATATATAGATGTTTATGAGGACTTAGTCAATTGACCAATTCTAAATTAACTAATTCTAAATACCAATTCTAAAGACATATTAATTATGTCATATAGAAAAGCCTGCAAAACCCTAATGGCACAAGATAGAAAGAAAAGACCTAATTACCCCTGCACCTCACAACACTCCCCCTCAAGTTGAACATATATATCAAACATGTTTAACTTGCTAAGGGCAGAATTAAACACGGCTTGGGGTATAGCTTTTGTAAACATATCAGCAAGTTGGTCCTCAGATTTGACATAGGGCAAGCATAACTCTCCAGAATCAAGTCTCTCCCGAATAAAGTGGCGATCAATCTCGATGTGTTTGGTCCGGTCATGTTGAACTGGATTATTTGCAATATTGATTGCAGCTTTATTGTCGCAGTACAGCCTGAGAGGTAATTCAGCCTTTAACCCCATGTCTTCTAATAAAAAACTCAACCATAACATTTCTGCAAGACCATGTGTCATAGCTCGATATTCTGCTTCCGCACTGGACCGTGCACAAACACTTTGTTTCTTACTTCTCCAAGTTACCAAGTTTCCTCCTAAAAAGGTGCAATAGCCAGAAGTGGATCTTCTATCATCTCTAGAACCAGCCCAATCAGCATCAGAATAGCATTCCACCTTCAGATTACCACCTCCCTTAAACAACAAGCCTTTTCCGGGACATGACTTTAAGTACCTCAAAATCCTGTCAACGGCCTTCATATGGATAGTTTTAGGAGCATGCATGTACTGACTTACTACACTAACAGCGTAGGTAATGTCAGGTCTAGTCATAGACAAATAGAGTAATTTTCCAACCAACCTTTGATACGTTCCCTTTTCCAGATTTGTAAGATCTTCCCCGTTAGAACTAGTAAGATCATGACTTACTTCTATAGGAGTTGATGTTGGCCGACAACCCAACTTCCCTGTCTCCTTGAGCAAATCCAACACATATTTTCTTTGACATATATATATTCCCTCCTGAGATCGAGCAACTTCAATACCAAGGAAGTACTTCAATAGTCCAAGGTCTTTAATTTCAAACTCTGATATTAACTTAGACTTAAGAGCCTGGATTTCAACCTCGTCATCACCTGTGATTATCATATCGTCAACGTAAACCAAAAGAATGGTAGTTTTGTCCTCTTTCCTCTTCACAAAGAGTGTATGATCAGCATTCCCTTGTCTAAAGCCAAACAATGTCATGGCTTTGCAGAACCTATCAAACCATGCTCTGGGTGATTGTTTAAGTCCATACAGAGCTTTTATCAGTCTGCACACCTTCCCTTTTGTTTCAATTCCAGGAGGTGGTAACATGTAGACCTCTTCGTGAAGGTTGCCATTCAAAAAGGCATTTTTCACATCTAGCTGAAATAACGGCCAACCATACTGAGAGGCAAGAGAGAGAATCACCCTGACTGATTTGAGTTTTGCAACTGGAGCGAAGGTCTCCAAGTAATCCACCCCATATGTTTGAGTGAATCCCTTGGCCACAAGTCTGGCTTTATATCTGACCACTTCACCCTCTGAGTTATACTTGATCGCATAGACCCATTTAGAACCAATCAAGTTCTTCCCCTTCGGGGGATCTACTAATTCCCAAGTACCATTTTTATTAAGAGCCTCCACTTCTTCATTCATTGCTTCCAGCCACCTTGAGTCCCTTACAGCTTCATGATAAGAAGAAGGTATGGTATGGTTTGATAGCTGTGAAACAAAGGCATGATATGAAGAAGACAAACGAGAATAAGAAACGTGGTTAGAGATAGGATGTTGAGTACATGACCTGACCCCCTTCCTAACAGCAATTGGAAGGTCCAACTCATTCATGTTTAGAGGTGCGATTGGTTCAACCAATGAGGATACAGGATCAGGAGCCAAAGCTTCCGATTCAGCTAGCCGATCAGTAGTAGGTCCTTGCTTATGTCTTCGTCGCTTGTAAGTAATAATTTCTTGTGAAGCCTGCGAGCCCAGTAATGAAGCATCATCTTTGTTATTTTCCATGACATCCAGAGAAATAGGAGAAGGAACCACTTGAGGAACAAGAGAAGAGGTAAGATTCTCCCCCTGAGGACGAGTCTGGGGAGAATAATAGGACTCGGACTCAAAAAAGGTAACATCCTTTAAGACATATCTAGTCCTAGTAACAGGATCAAAGCATTTGTAGTCTTTCTGGCAAGTGGAATACCCTAGAAAAATTCCCGTATAGAGCGAGGATCAAGCTTAGAGGATTTGGGACCAAGAACATGAATAAAACAAAGGGAGCCAAATACCCGAGGTGTAAGGGAGAACAATGTTATATCAGGACGAAGAATAGTGAGAGGGGACCGATACCCGAGACCTTTTGATGGTAGACGATTAATGATATAAGCAGCAGCAAGAACAGTATCTGCCCAGAAATATTTGGGTAAATGTCGCTGAAATAATAATGCACGTACTGTTTCAAGGATATGACGATTTTTCCTCTCAGTCACTCCATTTTGCTGTGGTGTGTAGGGACAAGATGACTCATGAAGAATTCCTAAATCCTCTAGAAAGGTATTTAGGGATTGTGCAAAATATTCCCGTGCATTATCAGATCTAAGAGTTTTCACTTGTGTGTGAAATTGAGTTTCAATCATTTTGCAATAATGTTGAATGAGTCGAGGAACTTCGTCTCTGCCTCTCATCAAATAAAGCCATATGCAGTGGATGTAATCATCAATAAAAGAAATAAAGTATCGATAGCCATCCAACGAAGGCACGGGAGAGGGACCCGACACATCTGAATGAACAAGGTCAAATGGAGACGAACTTTTATTCATGGACTCAGAAAAATGAGTTCTACAATGTTTGGATAATTGACAAACTTCACATTTAAGAGACTCAAGGTGAACAGAAGGAAAAAGATTAGGAAATAGGACCTTTAATGACCGAAAAGACAAATGTCCCAGACGAGAATGTCATAACAAGATTTCTTGATGCTTATTTTCTGAACACTGGGTTGTAGACTTCAGAGCAGTTGTTGTTCCACAATGATAGTAGTAAAGACCTCCTACCTCACGGCCAGTCCCAATCGTTTGCTTGGTCTCGAGATCCTAAAGACACAATGATCAGGGAAAAAGGTAACTGAGCAGTGTAGTTGTTTAGTAATACTACTAACAGAAAGTAAATTAAGAGAAATGGAAGAGACATGAAGTGCAGAGGATAGGATAAAGTGGTCTGCCAGTTGTATGGAACCTTTTCCAGCCACAGTAGCTTTGGTGCCATCAGCGATGGTCACTTTATCCTGCCAAGAAGACAAAGAGTAGGAAATAAAGGAAATAGCAAGATTTGTCATATGATCCGTAGCTCCTGAGTCAATGACCCAGGGGATACAAGATCTTGACGCATCACTACTTAATTCCAGACCACGGATACCTGTGTGTGCTTGAGACGAATTGGCAGCGGATGAAGTCTGAAGTCGCGATAAAAGGTGCTGAAGATTAGCAATATCAGTAGATGACAACTCAATATTAGAAGGTACCGAAGAATTAGTAGTCTCCCCGTCCACTAATTTCTGGGCAGCAAGATTCCCACGACCAGACACCTTCTTGTCATTGTATTTGAATTTTTCAGGTTTTTTTTCTGGATATTTCTCTCAACAAAAATCTGAATCATGATTAGTCCTTTTGCAATGCCGACACAATTTTCCACCTTTTCCTTTTGTTCCCCCAGACTTGAGCTTGTTAGAAGAACCAACAAAAGCAGATGTCTCCCCAATTGGAGTGCTTGCTGCAGAGATATTACTTTTGTTGTTCATGGTCCTTTTCCTGCCTTCCTCGCTCAAAATTTTGTAGTAAACTTGTTCTAGAGAGGGAGTAGGATCAAGACTAAGAATTTGTCCTTTTAAACTTTCAAACTCTACATGAAGCCTATCAAGAAACTTAATGATTCTGTCTTTCTTCAAAAGCTTCAAATACCTCTGATAATCATCTGCAGAACTCCAATTGTCCATCCTGTAGTAGTCAAACTCATCTCATAGCCCTTTTAGAGCGGCAAAATAATTTGTAACAGACATAGAACCTTGCTCAAGTTTAAAAATTTGACTACTTATCTGATAAGTACGCAGCATGTCATGCTTGCACCCATACATTTGCTCCAGTGTCTTCCACATATCAACAGCTGTTCTGTTGTGAAGAATGACCTGTTTGATGCCAGAGCTAACAGAATTAAGTATCCAAGTCATTATCAGAATATTGTTGTGCCTCCAAGTACGAAAGCTAGAATCCTTTTCATCTGGTTTCACTCTAGTACCATGAAGAAAATCAAGTCTATCATGGCCTTCTACATAAAGTTCAACAGCGACTGCCCATGATGTATAATTTGTCTCGGTCAATTTTTCCGAGATTATTTGAAGACCAGTTCCTCCCGATCCTGTCATTGTGAAAATTGGTTGTACCTGTCCAGAAGATGTCAACGGATCTGTAGACATCCCAGAACTTTTTCCGGATGTATTTGCCATACCTATTCACAAGGAGAGTATTTAGCCCGCTTTTGGTTAAAAAATCCCCTTTTTTTCTTTTTTTTCAGTTGAGCGAAGAAGGGTTAGAAGCAGATGGTCCGGTTTGGAGGCCACCAATGATCTTTGGGTTCGGACCGGTTTGGAGGCTGCTGAGAAAGAGGACCAACCAAGTTCCGCGGACGGTCCGACTTGGAAGCAGGTGATCAGCAAGGATGGCGGGCGGTCCGGCTTCGAAGCAGATGATCAGCGAGGATGGCTCGCGAGAAGAAGAAGCCTGCCGACGCGAGAAAAGTGACGCGCGAGAAGAAGACGCAGCCTGTGCTCGTGCGTCGCGAGAGAAGACGCCGTGCCTGGGCTCGCGCGGTGTGAGGGTCAGAGCAGCGCGAGAGGAAGTGATTCGCGCGTCGCGAGAGAAGAGCCTCGATGAAGAAGCCTTCCGCCGAGAAGAACCAGTGGAGACGGCACCGGCGGAAAGGAAGCCGTGGGCGGTCAGCGCCTCCCGCGAGCCAACTACGTCCGGTGACAAGAAGAATACGCCGATGTGCAGATTCGGCTTCGTCAGGCGTCGCGATCGTGCCTGTGCCTCAGTCGTCTTCCCTCCTTAGTCTTCTCCTCGCCGCAAAGGAGGTGGCGGTGTCGGAGAGGTGTCGGAGAGGCGTCGGAGAGGCGACGGAGAGGAGAGGAGATAGTGCAGCGCCTTGGCTCGCGTCAGAGAGGCGTCAGAGACGCGAGGCAGAACTGGGAAACGCGGGCGCCGCGGGAGAAAGGAGGGTTCCGCCGAGAGGAGGAACTGGGGAGACGCGTGCTCAAAGAGGAAGCGGTGGCGCGCGTGGGAGAAGGCAGAGAGAAGGAGAAATGCGCCGTGCGAAAAAACAGAGAGGAGAGAAAGTGGCGGCGGAAACAAAAAATTAGGTTTTTGATAAACTTGGCTCTGATACCATGTTGGATAGAAAAGGAAAAGATATAACCCAAATAATCTTATTCATTATGTGCAATGAAGAATACAATATATATAGATGTTTATGAGGACTTAGTCAATTGACCAATTCTAAATTTAACTAATTCCAAATACCAATTCTAAAGACATATTAATTATGTCATATAGAAAAGTCTGCAAAATCCTAATGGCACAAGATAAAAAGAAAAGACCTAATTACCCCTGCACCTCACAACATGAACAATCAGCAATTAAGAAAAAAAAATCCTCATGAATTAACACTTGTCACTAACAACATTGCTTTTTCTATACACATATGGCACTCCCTCTCCTAGTGCACGTGCACACACAAACAACAACAAAAAAGAGAAGAATATATAAGCTCGAATTTTCGCATGTTATCCCTCTTGTTTATAATACAATAATGAGGCTTTATAAAATTCAATTATTTACTTTTCCAGGTTATTCTTATAATGTGCTCTCTTGAATCATAAATATTGAACCAAAAACAAGAGCATTCTCCTGCTAATCAAGTTACTGTGGGTTACAATTCTCTGTAATATAGTTACAGAACCATCACGTCCACACATCCAACAATATGTTTACTAGGTCAGAAACTGCAATAGATTAGGAAAATTATCAAACCATATCAATATATCGAATGTGACACCATAAAGTCAGAAACACTAATGGAACTTGCACTTGCTATCCTCTATTGTAAGGAATGTAAGGCATTCTAGGTATGTTGCCTAAATTACTATTTCTCTTCTAGATTTCATTCATCAAGAAAAAGTTCTGAGCAGAGTCACTATTTGCCCAAAGAGAATAAATATTCAAAACTTCATTCAACACAAGTTACGTAACAATGAAAAAACAAGTCTATCATTTACTACAGGAAAATAGGAGGCAAAGTTCTTGCCAAGAAATCACTAGGACATTGTAAAATTGATCAGAAATCAGCATACTGAGCTGCCATATAATCAAATAAACCAGAAGCATATCCAGACAGTCCAAAATGCTTGAAACTTATGGTTTGACATAAGTTATAACACGCCACTATTCCCACAGTTCGCAATTTGATCTCATTGACATGGATCATTCCATTCATAAGTAGAGAAAAAAAGCAATAACAGGAGTTCATTTTCATGTTTGCTCATTTAAAATTCGGAGGAAAATCATGAATAGACGCAGAGTTCAGTTAAGTAACTAAATGATTTAGAGGATATATCTTATGACAAAAAACCACAGCATCGATCGAACACCGGACAAATACACAACTAATCGAGTAAATGATGACCTTTCCTTTTTTATAATTTTTTAGAGACGTGACATCAAAAGAATTCACGTCACAATCAAAAATAATTTCACAAGTTTGTAATGATACTACACTCGAATTATTCATTAGGAGAGAAATAATATAAAAGGATTGCTTGTAAGGTGAAAGACACATTGTAAAATTTTTAACGTGTAAGGTGAACAAACTGTCATCGATCTGAACTTCCTTGGTCAAAAAATCGGCTCCAATGGTGGCTTTATACTGATTGCTGAACTTCTGGTTCACATATCTAACAATTACCGACCAAAACCAAACTTCGCATCAGAAATAGATAATTCCACCCCAAAAAATAAACCTTTAATCCAAAATAGATTAAAAAAACGCTAAAGCGAGAAGTAGAGCGCTTTGAGCGTTCTGATTCATCAGAGATGTCTTCCCAACCCTAACAAGAGAGACAATTAAAGATCAAAAAGCATTCTACGCAATGACAGGACAAAAAAAAAGAATCTTTTTCCTCGTAAAAGTAGATGCACATCTCACCCGCTGTCGCCTAAGATGGTAACTTTGAGAAGGATACGGCGCCGGGAAGCCATGGACTGGAGGTCGGAGAAGTCGAGAATGAGGAGAAATCTTCCGGCCGTGACGAGATCAAACCCTATAATTTTGCGGGAATCAACAAAGAAAGGGCCGGATAAATGTTTAAATGTAGTATAAAATAAAGCACAGGCCAAATGTTCGTCCATGTAGTAAACGGGTTGTGTTCATCTATGCACCCAAAATCTACCATCATTGCCATTTGATAATAAAGATTTTACCGCCACAACCCGATGGATCCCACTTATTCCTGCAATTAGAAGGCAGGTAAGGGAATATCAGTTTGTTTTCGTTCCAGTTCTACGTTGTTCGTTGCATATTTCAAATTTTGCCACAAATTGATAATTGATTCGAACTGTATTTTTGTAATTTTGTGAAGTATTGTGGGCAAATTATTTTGATTCAAAGTAGTGCAGTAAAGAAAAAATAAATAACGTTAACATTATTTAATTTCAATTTTTTTTTCTTTGTAAAAAGGACCGTTATCATACATATTTTCTCTCAAGTCAACCTCAGCTTTAATCTTCTTCTTTCTCACTTTCATGGGCCAACAAACTGTTGCCGAGTAATACTGCAGAGCCATGAAGTACTGCTGGTTGATGGCATTGACGTCGCTGCTCCCATAGATGTATTCTGTTAAGCCAGGTCGTGTCGTGTCGTGCTGAAGACACATGAAATACCATTTGCTTCTTTTTGAAAATTATTTTAATGAGCGCGCGGTAAGGTCTTGGCATTTGGAAATATATATTTTTGGTTGGAAAATTGGTGATCTTCAATGTCCTTCTCGTGAAAAGGCAAGAAAAAAAAATAATCTCCTTTTGCAGTTGATCTTGAGGTGAGAGCCATGTCGCTAGGACTCAAAGCAACTCAATTGGATTCTCCGGGGATATTCATTTTCGTGATAAGATTACGTAACCAGGATAAATTCGTTCCATCTTCTCTTGCAAATTAAATAGCAATGCTTTGGTAGAATCTTCAGATCCTAATTAAAGACGGAAGACAAAGAGCTAAGAACGGCAGCAACTGAATAGGAGAGAGTAAGAGAAGATGGAGAAGAGAGGATGTCGCGGCAAACACACGTCGAGTCCATCTTCTGTGCGACATGGATGGCCAGCAGTTCAAGGCCGCCGCCATCCTCGCCCACGACCAGCAGCTTCTGTGCCCAGCGCCGACGCTACCCTGAGCTCTCATCTCATCCCCTGCTTCTCCTATTTTTTTCTTTCCGATTTTCATTGATCTTCATCCCGTTGGAGGGTGAGGAAATGGGCATGTTGGTGATGAGGCGTGGAAGTTGACCACAAGAAGACCTTGATGAAGTGAAGGAAGTGGTGGATCATCAGTGAGCTTTGTTGATGATCCGGGCACAAACAAAAAGTAAGAGAATCACTAGAGGTTGGTTAGGGAGTCCCAACATAGACACTCCGACGATTAAGTCAGATCAAGAAATAGGTGGAGAAAGGCAGTGCAACTGGAGCTGCGCATGTGAGAAAAAAATATACTTACGTATGGAGGGAGGACATCTTTTTATAGCATCTCTATCGGCCTTCATTCTACAGAGATGTCATTTCTCATTTAAATATGTCACATCATGTAATCTTCAAGTCACATATAAGTCATTTCATTGTAATCTTATTATTACGGGACATTTATGAAGTATTAGTTACAAAACACTACCCATGTGCTACTAACATGTCTATCACAGGTTTTAGGACAGGACAAACCCATTTGGAGTTTTTGGGCTCAATGTCCACAAAGTTCTACTTAGGCCCCAATTGGACAATATGACCTACTGCAGGGTATGCCTGACTCGAACTGTTGATGGATATCAGACCGACCAGTCCGATTGAATCGATCAGACCCCCATGTTGGTAGTCCTTTAAGTATTTATCCGAGCAGTCATTCTGCAGTTATTCATTAGACAAATGAATCTTCGATCGGTCCTTTGTGCTCTCTCAACAAACGGTATGTTCGGTCGGCCACCCACCCCTGCCATGACTCATCCCTAGTCAAGGAACCTAAAGGGTCCATCCTACTCCTGAATCATCAGGATGTCGGTCGGCTATTGGGAGAAGAAGCCGACTGACTTCTTAGGTTGTCTACGTATGAAAGACCCACTAAGGTTTATGCTTGGCTCGCCCTATAAGCGGGTTTGTCCGATCGGCTATCCACGGGATTATCTAATTAGCTTCTTTCACGTCAACCATATAGTAGCCAAAGTCTAGCCCATCTCTACAAAGGGGGCTATCTGACCGACGACTTTAGCCCGTCTCCACAAAGGGGGTTATCTGACCGGCGACACAGGGGCAGCCGAGAGGCAACTTTGACTGAATTTTCTTAGTCCTTGACTCCATGTTAGTCGCTGGCCAACTCAGCCACTCATCACAGACTAGGGCCCACACTTCTCCCCGGATCACAAGTTGTCTTCTCGAGTCTAGTCGAAGAGGCGCCAAGTCCGACTGACTGGACATTAGACTTAATGAATCAAATCATGGTTCCCTTGTGGCTAACGTAGGCAACCCACTCCGTGGTACGATTCCCTATGTGTCAATACTGTCACATTAATGAGGCCATCATGCATCATTAAGGAGGGATGGCATACACACGCGTAAAAAGACACGGTGATGATGATAATGATCGCATTAATCTTGTCACACATTAATGTTATTCCCTCTCTCTGCCATATGTCATCCTATGACCAGGCAAGCCAATCTCTGAGGCGTCGAGCATTAGAATATGAAGAGGTTGTGTCAAGGGAGATTCCGAGGCGTCATTCAGTCAGTTGGGTGTCAACGGCTAGAATTTAATCTTGCCTTATCTTGATGCCCGTCAAACGATCAAGTGGAGAGGACCTCTCTATAAATTGTTCGCCTCAGGGTTTTTGAGCAGCCACGCTATGCTGATCTTTTACTTTCTCATTGTTGGGATCGCGCAGTCGGCAAGAAGGAGTTAATTACCCTTGAAAAATAAAACTCGATCTTTTATTCTTTCTTAACAAAGATAGGAGTTAGTTCACAAGCAAAACAATAACATAAAAATGAAATAACTAACCAGACAAAGGCACATACGAGTTACTTAGTTGCAACCTATATGGTTGCTAATCCAAGGCAAATATAGCACAATCTACAAAATACTTCTTATGAGCGGAGAAGCCTCTTATACATTGAAAAATCTGAGAAAAAAAATGAAAAGAACAATAGAAGATTTCGTTACAAATGATTTGATGAAATGAACTAAGTTTAGGGGTCTATTTATAGCCCTGTGAAACTTTATTAAAGTGCTGATGTGGCGCTTCTCGAGCACTCGAGTTCATATGGGTGCCTGAGACGTGGTCAATACTTATCCACGTTACAACGATCGCGGAACGACTACTTTCTAGATGAAGTATGGTCACACAGGCGCCTGAGTCGTTTCGAGCGCCCAAGAACATGGGTGCCCGAGCCAATGGGGGCGCCCCCATTCACGGGCGCCCTAGTTTGACTCGAGCGTCCGGGTTGACAGGTCAACAACCAGTTGACCAGTCTTCTGGTGTTGGGCTTCTAGATGATCGTGGGCATTCTAAAATTGGGCTCATCCGAACTCTTCTCCGGCCTTCTCTCTAGCGTACTTCTTCCGACATCTAGTCTCTCAGACGTCGCGCATATTCTTCTCACTCCACCGACTTACTCTTCCGTAGACCTACGCGTCCATCGGATGCACCGAGCATGTCGGCTCCCTTCCCGTGTCATCCTTTTCGACTACTGCGTCTTTTGCTCTACTTTCTATGCTCCTAAGCTTCTATAGACTTAGACACAGAGATCAAACACCAATAGAACCTAACTTTAACTCGGTTGACCACATCAAAACTTAACCGGGGTACTTACAATCTCTCCCTTTTTGATGTGCATCAACTCGAGTTAAGTTAGGGTTAACTATAAACAGAAATATGAATAAAAAAACAAGTAATGAAATAATTTGCAATTTAAACTTAAATCCTATCTCTCCCCCTTTGATTACATCAAAAAAAAAAAATGTTAAGGGCAAAAAAAATGACTTAGTGGGAAAAACTTTTGAAAACCATTTATCCGAAAAAAACCATAGAAAATTATCTTGATCACTTAAAAATTTTAAAAATTTACTAGAATATTCCAAAGTGAATATTTAGCTACCAAAAAATTTAGTTGATAAAAAATCGATCGAAAATTATTTTAAAAATTAAAAGTCTAATTATCGATAAAAAAATTTATAAAAATTTAATTCTTCGTCGAAAAATTACTCAAATTTTTTCTATGTTAAAAATTTAGCAAACTCATCTTTCTAAAAATTGTCAAATCAAAATAAATTTTCTAACTATAAAAAAATAATTTTGAATTCAAAGTTAATAATTAAAAAAACTATTTTAAAATTAGATTTTGACTCAAAATAAATTTAATTTTTTTTTCAAAGTTCAAAAGATAATCTATAGATCCTGAAAAATCGAATCTGACGAAAATTAATGTTTTGAATATTTTTAAAATATAAAAATTGATTTTTGAATGAAAATTCATAAAAAATTTATTTAATAGTCAAAAAAAATTTTAGTAAAATTTTATGGATAGAACACAATGAACTCTATCAACAAAAATATAAAACTAATTTTTTACAACTACGTATTCAAACAAAAATTTCAAAAAAAAAGTAAATAAAACATTAATTAACACAAAAAACACTGATTAATAAATAACATACAAGTATTAAATAAAATCTAACAATTTAATACAGATTTTGAGACCCAAAATAAATTCTTACCAACAGGGTTAATCAAAATTTTAGATGAAATATAATTTCTAGAAATTCTTACAATTTGTCCCTTGTGATACCATAAATACCAATTTAGTCCTCCAAAATATTTACCTTTTAAATTTAGAAAATAATTTGAACATGCATGATTATTTTTTAATTTCTCTATTTAAGCCTTCAAATTTTTATTTTCTAATTTCAGTTTATCATATATATCTATTGAGCATACAGAACCTAACTTTCTACTCAATTCTAAATTCTTAAATTTCAACTTACATAATGATTTTGTCATTGCTTTAATACCACAATAGAATTGATCGAGAGGTAGAAGATATACCTCACATACCATATCATGTTCAAAGTTTGAAGTTCCCCTTTCGTCGCTGCTTTCCTCTGATGTGACTCCCCTTTCATCCAAGCTTTCTTCTAGGATGGTGGCCATCAGTGCTAGTCCGGTATGTTCCATGAGATCGGACTCATCTAATGATGATTCATCTCATATGACCTTCAGGTTCTTATGTTTTGACTTGTTTACCTTTAGCCTTGGGCAGTTATTTTTGATGTACCCTTCTTTCTCATAATTATAATAGTGGATCTTCCTTTGCTTTGGGGAAGGTATCTTACCCTGCACTTTATTAAACTTTTTGGATTTAAAATATTTAGATAGTTTCCTTACCACATACATTATTTCTTCTTCATCAGCTATTGATTCCTCCTCGTGTTGGATCTTCCTCGTGCTTAGGGCAATATTGTCCATCTTATTCTTTCATGCACACTAAGATTCGTGAAGTTCTAATATCGAAAATACTTGCTCTAAGATACTTACCTCAAGATCCTTAGAGATGTAGTATGCGTCTATTACGGAAGTCCAATCTGAGGTCCTCAGGAAGGCATTTAAGGCATATCTTTATGCATCGCGACTCGTTACCATTTCTCCGAGGTTCTTAAGTCCTGTGATCAGCTCTTTGATTTTGGCATGCAGTTGGGCAATTGATTCTCCTTCTTTCATTCAGAGGTTGCTAAGTTGGTTGTGGAGCATATCTCATTTTGCCAGTTTTGTTCCAGAGGTACCTTCGTGAAGTTCCAAGAATTTTTCTCAAAGTTCCTTTACTGATTTGTAGGTTTCGATGCGGTTGACTTCTTGTGTCGGTTGAACGGTTAGCAGATCAAATTCTACTTCTCGTTGGCCACAAACTCCGCTCTCTCCTTCTTTGTCCATAGGTTTTTTCTTTGTTCTTACTGTCGTCATTTTTGGGAACATTATGTTGGTGCAGACAGCACCCAAGTTGAACCTGTGTTTTGATAATGGCAAAGAGTTCAAAAGTTAAGATGTTATGTTTATCTAACATATTCTCATTAAGTGTGTAGGAAACAAAGTCCTAGCGAAGGGCTGCTAGGCACCTGGCGAAGGAATGCCAGGATACAAAGCCCTAGCGAAGGACAGCTAGGCACCTGACGAAGGAATGCCAGGATACAAAGCCCTGACGAAGGACTGCTAGGCACCTGGCGAAGGAATGCCAGGATACAAAGCCCTAGCGAAGGACTGCTAGGCACCAGGCGAAGGACTGCTGGGCAAAAGTCCAACCGGAGGAGCCGGTTGGCAATAGGTAAATTCTCCTGAGAGGAGTAGGTGAGGACGCGCTCCCCGTCGAGGGAACAGTAGGCGTCGGTTCGACCTAGGGTTCCATTTAGGAGACCCAAAGTCAAAACCAAGACAGCTAAGGCTGTATAATTATAACATATTCTTGTTTTATTGTATTTGCAACTAACCCTGGATGCAGGACCAAAGGAACGAGTCTCTGCAGCTCAGAACGCCTCAAGGGAGAGAGGTAGCAGCTGAGTAGGGCGCCCCGGAGGTCCCGGGCGCCCCCAAGGTCAAGGCAAAACAAGTAAAGCAAGAGAACGCTTTGGAAGCTCACTGGGGGGGGCGCCCCCATGCTCCCGGGAGCCCCGGATGCTCCGGGCGCCCCGGGCTCAAGCCAACGAAGTGGATAGAGTCAAGCCAGCGAGAAGCCAGCGGACAGAGTCAACCCGGGCGCCCCCTGCGTCCCGGGCGCCCCCAGTCAACTCTCAGCCCTATTCAAGTGGGATAAGGGCTGACCGAGACTTGTTCGGATCGGCTGACACGTGGGGGGGCGCCCCCAACGTTCAGGGCGCCCCAGAAGGTTATAAATAGCCCCTCGACCCCAAGGCTTCAAACAACAACTTTCCAACACCAATACGCTCTTCTACTCAAGCGCTCTGCTCCAGAAACCTCCCATCTCGAGATTCCAGCGCCTACGATGACTCTCTGCTCAGAAGTACAATCCACACCGGGAGTCGGTAACAAAAGAGCGTAATTTTTAATTCCCAGTTTACAACTGTAATATCTCTTTGTAAACTTTTGCTCACATATAGAATTGCCCGCAGTAAACGGTCAACGACCGTAGGCCTTGGAGTAGGAGCCGACCGCGACTCCGAACCAAGTAAAATCGCCTGTGTTTGATTTTGTGTTTCTCTATTTTCCGCTGCTTATTCTCTTTACGAATCCAAAAACATTTTACGATATTCACCCCCCTCTATCGTTCTTCTCGATCCAACAAGTATCAGAGCGGGGCTCAAATTTGGTGCAACCACCAATTTGAGAATTTTTTAGATTTTCTTCGATTTTTATTTTCTTTTAGGAATTTTTATCGTTAATCGAGAACGGTGCAACACCCCTCGATAAAATTTCTTTTTCTTCCCGCACTACTAATCCAAGACCAAGTCTTGGGATATTTCTTTCCTTTTTACTCTTATTTTTAGATAAATGGCCATGCAAGAAGGATTCAACACAGCCAGACCACCACTTTTCAGTGGGGAGGACTTCTCCTACTAGAAAAGTCGGATGGAGGTCCACCTGAAAACTCAAGTGGACATGTGGATAATCATCCAGTCCGGACTGGAGATTCCAAAGAATGCTGAAGGAGTGCCACAGTCTTACGCTGAGTGAGATATCGCTCTGAAAAGAAAAATTGAAGCTGATGCCAAAGCAACCCAGACACTTCAATGCGGCCTGACCAAGGAAGAGTTGAATCGGGTAGGACCATTCAACAGTGCAAAGGAGCTGTGGGGTAAGCTGATCAAGCTGCACAAAGAAACTTCAGATACTCGAATCAGCAAGAGAGATCTCCTCCTGAATAAGCTGTACACGATCAAGATGAATGACAACGAAACAGCAGCCCAGCTCCATGCCAGAATTCAGGAGTTAATGAACGAACTACACACAATCGGTCACAAGGTAGAAAACCGTGACTTGATAAGGTACGCTCTTAATGCTTTCCTGAGAAACACCTTGTGGGCATCTATGGTAGATGCATACAAGGTTTCAAGGGACCTCTCTAAAATTAAGTTAGATGAACTGTTTTCTGAATTAGAATTGCATGAGCAGACTAACTGCAATCTGGCCGAGAAAGGCATTGCGTTTGTTGCAGGTAAAGCTGGGAAGACAACCAAAATGAAGCCTCAACCTGCACCCGAGTCTGATTCAGATTCAGACTCAGAAGACAACGAGGGAAATCGGCCTAAGCTGGTTCGGCTAGCCCGGGACTACTACAAAGAGCTAAAGAACCAGACCAACAGAAGAAAAGCCAGCCGAAGAAAGGAAGAACAAGATGAACCCTCAAATGAAAAGAACAAACCCAACGTGACCTGTTACGAGTGCAAGAAGAAGGGCCACTACAAGACTGAATGCCCCAACCTGAAGGAAACAAAGAAGACGAGAAAGAAGAAGACACTTCAGGCAATGTGGGACGAGTCCTCCTCCTCCGAAGAAGAAGAGGTCCCACAGTCAAACCTACTCGCACTAACCGCCTCAGAAGAAATCGAGACCGAGTCAGAGTCGGAGCCGGACGACGGCAAACTTACATTCTCAGAAGATAGCGAAATAACTGTAAGTGGGTTTTCAAGAAATCAGTTAAATGGATTAATTTCCTATCTTTCTCGAGATTTGGCGAAAACTAAACTCCGAGTCAAAGCTCTCCGACAGGAAGTAAAACTCCTAAAAGAGAGAGCTGACTCTAGATCCTTAACTGAGAAGGTTCAAGAAGGAACCTCTACTCAAGTTGAAAAACTTGAGAAAGAGAACTCCTCCTTGAAAACTCAAGTTAAGGACCTTAGATCAGCCTTAGAACGATTCACTTCTGGTTCCAAGGGTTTTGATATGATTCTTGGAAAACAGAAGTCGGTTCTAAATCGATTCGGATTAGGCTATAGAACCAAATCTAGGCAAAGATCCTACTATGTTGTACTGAACCAGTCCAGACCTAAAGTTCAGGCATGGGTACCCAAACTATGCCTGAATAAACAAATTAGATCAAATCAGTATTCGATCCCCAAGGACAAGATTCACATCTTGCCGAATCACTACCGAGGCTTTAGTCCGGGGGAGCCAAATTAAAAACAATATTTATAGTTAGATAAATTGTAATTCTTGTTTTCAAATTGCATGATTGCTTGTTTATTTAATTTCTGTAATTTATTATGCTTAGACTTAGGAAGGGTTAGTTTAAGGACTGAACCAACTTAACTGAAATTTGAACAACATAGTATTGGGTGGCGGTGAGATGATAGTACGTTAGGGAAGCCAATTCTAATAAGGTCAAGTATACTCTACTTGGTCTCTTTAGACTGGTGAAACTAGCCGAAGCTACCAATCCAAGACTCAAACTAGTTAGACCAGAATTTTTCAAAAAAATAATTTTGAAAATGAAATTTTATCAAAAGGTTTTGTCAAGGAAAGGGTTGATGATCCAATAAGGCTACGACCAAAGAAGGCCTAATGCCTCGCCAAGACCTGGAAGCTAATTTTTGAAATTCAAATTCAAATTATTCTTTGTCAAATTCGAATCTAACACAAATTTTTAGTTAATTGTAGATTCAAACATTTTTTTAAAAATAAACTCAAAATCAACTGTTTTTAAAATTAATTTAACTTTTTCAAAATAAATCATGATTTTACAAAACAATTTTATCTACTAAAACTTGTCTCACAAAACCTATAAGGCTAACGTGATTGATAACCCTAGATTTGGGTGAGACAGACTAGACTGTGAAAATCAATTTAGGCTATTCCTGATTCTAATTGGATCCAAATCAACAAAACTCTTTATGTGTAGGAACATAAAGATTTGGACCAATGGATGTTGGATAGCGGATGCTCCAGACACATGACTGGGGATAAATTGTAATTCACCAAACTCAAGTCTTCATTGACAATATAAGCTCAATTAATCTAACTAAGAACCCAATCCAACATTCTAGAACTAAACACATAGAAGTTAAACACCACTTCGTAAGAGATCATGTAGCCAGGGGTGAGATAGTCCTTAAGCATGTAGACTCTAAATCTAACTTAGCTGACATATTCACCAAACCCCTACCTGAGTCTGAGTTCAGCTCACTAAGAAGGCAGTTAGGATTATGCTTGGTAGAATAGGTTTACTCTATTTTTCTGAGTTCTTACTGCTTTACTTGATTTTAAAATCAATTTAAAATAATTTTAAAACTGCTTTACTTAATTTCAAAATCAGCTTTCACTTAGTTTGAAAAATCTTTTTCGACTTAGTTTTATTTTAAAAACTACCCCTTCAAAACTAGGGCTTTTTCGCAAATAGACTTAACCTAGGCCCTAACCCTAGAACTGCATGCACCTATAGATTTAGAAGCCAGCATCTCACAAGCACCTTAGGGTACTTTTGACTGATAACCTAGAATGGGTTGAGATGCTTAGGTCTTTGCCTTAATTCAAGATGTAGATCATTACATTTGCAGTAATTGGGGCACTAAATACAACTTAAACAGCAATCAGGTTAAGTGTCAAGTTTAGAAAATCTAACTTGAACAGAACACTTAACCTGACTAACCCTAGCGAAAACTACTGTTTATAACAGTTAGTAAGTAGCTAAATGGGTTAGACAGGACCTTAAAGAAATAATTAAAATTGCTTTGGATTAGTTTATATCTTGAATTGGTTCAGTACAACATATTATTCTTTTGTCATGCAATTTATTTTTATTGCTATTGCTTTATTTTTGATATATGGCAAAGGGGGAGAGATAGGAAAGGAGAGAAGAGCTTTTAAATTTTTTTCAAAATTTAAACTTTATCCTTTCTTCAAAAAGCTTAAGCTAAGTTTTTTTCAAAACTATTTAAAAGTACTTACTCTAAGTTCTTTTTCAAAACTGTTTTCAAAATACTTAAGTTATTCTCAAAAACTGGTTCAAAAGTACTTGATCTAAATAGTTTTCAAAATTGATTCTAAGTACTTGACCCAAGCAGTTTTCAAAAAAAAAGTACTTTCTAAGTACTTAAACTTAAGCTATGTTCAAAAAAAATCTCTAAGTACTTATTTCTAAACTTCTCAAATAGAAAAGTTTCTAAGTATAAAGCCTCTAAAGTACTAAAGAGATTGAAATTTTTTGTTGAGAACTTAAAACTTAAGAAAATGTTTTAGAAATCTTTTGACTGGAAAATTTTTTTCTAAGCATAAATTTTCCAAAGTGCCTAACCAAATTTTGTTTAAGTTTTCTAAAACCTCGTTTGAAAAATGTTCTAAGTTTAGAAAAATAAATTCCATCATTTTGACTTAGAAATTTTTTAAACCCCACAAAACTTTGAAAAACCTAGGGGGAGATTCCTTCCAGGGGGAGGGAACTAAACTGTTATATCAACTGTCTTGATTAACTTAACTTTTTGAATCGGAATGCCATAAATTAAAAAGGGGGAGATTATTGGTGCAGACAGCACCCAAGTCGAACCTGTGTTTTGATAATGGCAAAGGGTTCAAAAGTTAAGATGTTATGTTTATCTAACATGCTCATTAAGTGTGCAGGAAACAAAGTCCTAGCGAAGGGCTGCTAGGCACCTGGCGAAGGAATGCCATGATACAAAGCCCTAGCGAAGGATAGCTAGGCACCTGGCAAAGGAATGCCAGGATACAAAGCCCTAGCGAAGGACTGCTAGGCACCTGGCGAAGGAATGCTAGGCCCTAGCGAAGGACTGCTAGGCACCAGGCGAAGGACTGCTTGGTACTGAAGACCTGGCGAAGGACAGCTGGGCACCTGGCGAAGGACTGCTGGGCAAAAGTCCAACCGGAGGAGCCGGTTGGCAACAGGTAAATTCTCCTGAGAGGAGTAGGTGAGGACGCGTTCCCCGTCGAGGGAATAGTAGGCGTCTGTTCGACCTAGAGTTCCATTTAGGAGACCCAAAGTCAAAACCAAGACAGCTAAGGCTGTATAATCATAACATATTCTTGTTTTATTGTATTTGCAACTAACCCTGGATGCAGGACCAAAGGAACGAGTCTCTGCAGCTCAGAACGCCTCAAGAGAGAGTGGCAGCAGCTGAGTAGGGGGCCCCGGAGGTCCCGGGCGCCCCCAAGGTCAAGGCAAAACAAGTAAAGCAAGAGAACGCTTCGGAAGCTCACTGGGGGGGGGGGGGGGCGCCCCCATGCTCTCGGGCGCCCCGGATGCTCCGGGCACCCCGAATGCTCCGGGCGCCCCGGGCTCAAGCCAACGAAGTGGATAGAGTCAAGCCAGCGAGAAGCCAGCGGACCGAGTCAACCTGGGCACCCCTTGCGTCCCGGGCGCCCCCAGTCAACTCTCAGCCCTATTCAAGTGGGATAAGGGCTGATCGAGACTTGTTCGGATCGGCTGACACGTGGGGGGGGGGGGGGGGGGGGCGCCCCCAATGTTCATGGCGCCCCAGAAGGCTATAAATAGCCCCTCGACCCCAAGGCTTCAAACAATAACTTTCCAACGCCAATACACTCTTCTACTCAAGCGCTCTGCTCCAGAAACCTCCCATCTCGAGAATCCAGCGCCTACGACGACTCTCTGCTCAGAAGTACAATCCACACCGGGAGTCGATAACAAAAGAGCGTAATTTTTAATTCCCAGTTTACAACTGTAATATCTCTCTGTAAACTTTTGCGCACATATAGAATTGCCCGCAGTAAACGGTCAACGACTGTGGGCTTTGGAGTAGGAGCCGACCGCGACTCTGAACCAAGTAAAATCGCCTGTGTTTGGTTTTTGTGTTTCTCTATTTTTCGCTGCTTATTCTCTTTACGAATCCGAAAATATTTTACGATATTCACCCCCCCTCTATCGTTCTTCTCGATCGAACACTTCAAAATCGTTTTTCCTAATTAGCAATAATTCAAAATCAATTTTAAAGAACACCTGCATTCGCTTTTTTCATATAGCGAATTTTCCCTTAAATTTAGTGAGTGGATGACTTGTCCAACCATCTTGAATTTACTTCAGTTAACAGTTAGTCCTTCCGGAGCATCCTTGCTATGATACCAATTGTTGTGATCATGCGGTCGGCAAAAAGGGGGTGAATTTCCCTTGAAAAATAAAACCTAATCTTTTGTTCTTTCTTAACAAAGATAAAAGTTAGTTCACAAGCAAAACAATAACATAAAAATGAAATAACTAACAAGACAGAGGCGCAAACGAGTTACTTGGTTGCAACCTGGGTGATTATAAATCCAAAGCAAATGTAGCACAATCTCTAGAATATTCATTGTGGGCAAAGAAACCTCTTGCACAATTGAGAACTCAGAGAAAGAATGAAAAGAACAATAGAAGATTTTGTTGGTGCAATCTTTGTTAGGTCAGGATTGACCTAGTTTGACTAGACTTGAGTGAGTTTACGTTTGGTAAACTTGGTGAGCTTAAGTTTCGATGTTTGATCATGATGTTTGAATATCGTGTGAGTCAAGTGGGTCAAGGTTGACTGGAGACTTGACTAAAAAAGACCTAGAGAGACCTAGAGGGACTAGGCACACCTAGTGGGACTAGGTGAAGTCCAGGTGGATCAGGGAGATTGCACGCTGGCAAGGGAAAATATCAAGTGGGACTAGGTAAAGTCCAGATGGATTGGGGAGATCACGCGCTAGCATGAGAAAATGTTGGTGCAGGCAGCACCTAAGTCAAACTTGGGTTTTGATAATGGCAAAGGGTTCAGAAGTTAAGATGTTATTGTGATCTAATATGTTTACTGAGTGTGCAGGAAAAGTCCTAGGTTCACTAGGCAAGAAGTCCTGGCAAAGGGTCGGGGAAAGAAGTTCTGGTCAAGGACTGGGCAAGAAGACCTGACCGGAAGTCGGGCAAAGAAGTCCTGGTCAAGGATTGGGCAAGAAGTCCTGGCAAGGGGCTGGGCACCGAAGACCTGACTGGAAGTTGGGCAAGAAGACCTGACCGAAAGTTGGGCACGAAGACCTGGTCAGGTGGATTAGGCAAAAGTCCAACCAGAGGAGCCGATTGGAAAAAGGTAAACTCTCCTGAGAGGAGTAGGTGAGGACGCGTTCCTCGTCGAGGGAACAGTAGGCGTCGGTTCGACCTAGCGTTCCATTTGGGAGACCCGAAGTCAGAACCAAGACAGCTACGGCTGTAACTAATGCTTGTTATGTGTTGGGACTAACCTGAGTTGCAGGGTCGAAGGACTGATCGTCTACAAGTGAGGTGCTTCACTGAGCCTAGGCGCCCGGATGGACTCAGGCGCCCGAATGGGCTCAGGCGCCTGTATGGATACGAGCGCCCAAGTGTGAAGGAAAATTCCCAAACACAGCTGCAAAGCCTCTGGAACAAGGCAGATCAGGTGCCCGTGAGGTCACGGGCGCCCCCATTAGCTCAGGAACCCAAGTGGAGGTGGATAAGCACTGACCGAGCCTGCAGATAAGAATTCGCGCAGGGAAGGCCACGTGTTAGGCGCCCCCATTGTCACAGGCGCCCGTATGAGCACTATAAGAGGGGGTTCACCCCCAAGGCTTCGACAACCATTACTTTCAACGCTCCAAACACTTTCGCTCAAGCGTTGCGCTTCGGCAAAGTTCGATTTCGAGATTCCAGCGCCGACGACAACCCTCTGCTCCGAAATTCGATCCACCTCGGGTGTCGGTAAAATTTCAATTTACGAAAGTGTTGTTATTTAAATTTCCAAATTCTATATTTGTACTATCAATCTGTAAAAACCTTTCCGAATATAGAATTGCCCAATGTAAATGGTCAAGGACCGTGGGCCTTGGAGTAGGAGCGACCTCGACTACGAACCAAGTAAAAAAAGACTTGTGTTTTCGTGTGTTCTATCTTTTTCTGCTGCGTATATTATTTAACTGTCCGAAAATTTTTTAACGATATTCACCCCCCCTCTATCGTTTTCTTCGATCCAACAAGTGGTATCAGAGCGGGTGGCTCAAATTTGGTGCAACCACCAATTTGAGAGTATTTTTTCGGATTTTACGAAAGTATTTTAATTTCTTTTTCGAATTTTTCTCGTTAATTGAGGTTGGTGCAACACCACTCGATCGTTTTTTTCGATTAATTTTCTTCCGCACTACTAATCCAAGACCAAGTCTTGGGATAAGTTTCTCTATTTTTGTTTTATTTCAGAAATTATTATGGCCATGCAAGAGGGTTTCAGCACAGCCAGACCATCGCTCTTCAATGGAGAAGATTTCTCCTACTGGAAGAGTCGGATGGAAGTCCACCTCAGGTGGATATGTGGATAATTATCCAATCTGGCCTTGAAATCCCCAAGAACGCTGAAGGAGTATCACAACACTACTCAGAATGGGATGCCTCGCTAAAGAAAAAGATCGAGGCTGATGCTAAGGCAACTCAGACGTTGCAGTGTGGATTAACCAAGGAAGAGCTGAACCGAGTGGGTCCCTTCAACAGTGCTAAAGAACTTTGGAGCAAACTGATTGAGCTGCACGAAGGTACCTCCGACACCAGAATCAGCAAAAGGAATCTGTTGCTGAACATACTCTACACCATAAAGATGAATGAGGGGCGAATCAGCAGCACAACTCCACGCCAGAATCCAGGAGCTG
>JAGFNQ010006295.1:449323-486115 GCA_024364735.1 Boesenbergia rotunda
AGACTTGTGAGCACAAGTTAGGTCAGACTTAATCGATTGGCTAATCGATTAAGAGAGTTTGTTGCGAGAACAGAAGGTGGCTGAATCGATTGGGCAATTGATTCAGCCTTCCCTTAATCGATTGGTCAATTGATTAAGGTGTCTCTTGATCGATTGGGGTAATCGATCACTGAGGTTTGCACGAGAGAACAGAGAGGCTCTGAATCAATTGGGCAATCGATTTAGGACACTGGTAATCGATTGGCTAATCGATTACGGTTCGAAAACTAGCCGTTGAATGGCTAAGTGTGACGTGGTAATCGATTGAGTAATCGATTCAGAAACCCTAGGCGTCGGGTATAAGGGTTTTTCGCGCAGGTTTTGAGCCGCAACTCTTCTCCCCTTCTTCTCCTTCATCAGTGTCATTTTAAGGGAAGCCTTGGAGGATAGTGCTGCTGCATTTCCAAGGTTCTAGAGGCATTCACAAGCTTGAAGATAGCAAGAAAAGCAAAACTTGAGTTTATCATTGTAAATCTTGTAAGATTTCATTTTGTATTTGCTTAGATTCTTGTTGTATCTTATTGAAAGCTTGTAAGAGGTTTCTCCACCTCAAGAAGGAGATCTTTCATAGTGTATGAGAGAGTGAGGAGAGTGGATCCTTGGATTAGTCACCCGTCCGGGGTGGATACCAAGTAAATCCTTTGTGTTAGCGTTTGCTCGAGTCTTCTGCCGCGACAAATCATCACGGAGCAAATCGGAGCTAATCACCCCCCCCCTCTAGCTCGTCTACCGGTCCCAACAAGCTTCTCACCCGGGAAATCTCTTAGACAGAATCTGCACGGAGGAGTATGCCAATAAGCTAAAGGAGGAAACTAGTTTAAAGGTCAATGCCAAATTGAATGCTTCCATGTTAAAGGTAAATTCAAATCTCTCCCTTGTTTATCCAGTACTTTATAACTATTTTATTCTGACAGGTTTAGATCGAACATGTGGAAATGACCTCCCGAATTCCCGAGTTGGTACGCTGGATAGATTGCTGAGCTAGAGGGACAAATAAAAACCCAAACTTCAGTTCAAGTTAAAGGTGAGATCGCCCAAGCTCGGGAGGAAGGTTAAATGCAAGCTGAGCTAGCCAAGCTGCGAGATAAATTTGAGTACTCCCTTGACACCATACAAGCATTGTAGCACAACCTGAAGAAGATGAAGAAAAGAGAAGACAACCTCTACGCCGAGCAGGTTGTCCCCTACTGAAAGAAAACGAGCGCTTGACCCTTAAGCTAGAGGAGCTGAAAATTTTAAAGGCTGATCAGGTGGGTATACTTCAAGCAGCTGCCGACCAATTATCAGAGGAAATGACCGAGCGAGCAAAGAAGGAAAAGGCCATAACAACCATCCAGGAGCAACTCACTTAAGCTGTACAAGCCCGAGATGCTACAATCTCTTGCTTGGACTAGGTAAAGACCGACCGGGAGAAGGCAATAAATGAACTCGAATCCCACCAAGCCAACGAGGATGCTCGGCGCCAAGCATTTAAAGAGGAGTTCCTTCACTCACCTAATACCATGATTTGCTTCCCAGGTGATCAAACGGATGACTTAGGGGTTCAAAGGAGCACTCAAGCAGATCATCAAAGCAAAGGTTTTGAAGCCTGACACTAATTTAAGCTTCCTTGACCTAAGCAAAGTATGGACTGAGCTTCCTGAGTCAGAGAAAAAATAGTTGGGCTATCTTGTAATCTATAATCATGTATTCCTTTATATTAATGAACAAGTCTTTTTCATATTAACGAGCAAGTCTTCTATCCGAGTATAAGTACTTTTCCAAAACCTTCTATCTAAACCCTCAAACTTAATCGAGGAGAGACATACAAACCAACAATCACACGTAGGCCCTAACCTTGCAAAAGCACCTTTGACTGTAAGGTCCCGAACGAGAAGGTTAAGCATCATAAACATCTTAAGATTTCCAATTAATCTTAACACAAGCTCCCGAACAAGAGCATGTGATAAGATAAACGCTATGTAAGAGTGCCTCCATCCTTGAGCTCCTAAGCGAGAGGTTGAGCCTCGTAAGGGCTAACGCTATGTAAGAGCGCCTTCATCCTTGAGCTCCCGAGTGGGAGGCTGAGCCTCGTAAGGGATAACTGTTGGTGCAAGTTGCATCAATGATGTTCCTCTTTAAGTGTTTTAATGTTTGACAATTCACTTAAGTCAGTGATATATTAAACAGACAAAGGGGGGGGGGGCAAAAGAGAAGTAACCTTAGCTGAAGAAAAGTCCTAGTTAATCTGGCATCGAAACTCTAAGACCTAGCGAAGGGCTGCTAGGCACCTAGCGAAGGGCTGCTAGGTATCGAATCCCCAAGACCTAGCGAAGGGCTGCTAGGCACCTAGCGAAGGGTTGCTAGGCATAGAAGACTTAGCGAAGGGCTGCTAGGCACCTGGCGAAGGATTGCTAGGGAAAGAAGACCTGGCGAAGGACTGCTCGGCACCTGGCGAAGGATTGCTAGGGAATGAAGTCTTGGTCCGAGGGACTAAGCAACTTAGCTGAGCGATGACTAAGGACAGGAGTAGAGACGGGTCAGGGTTTGGGCGTCTCGAGGTCCGGAAGAATCGGAAGCTAAGCAAAAGTCCACCCGAAGGGCTGGGTGGCAACCGTCTCCTGAAAGGAGTAGGTGAAGGGCGAGTTCTCGGGGATAGGAACTCGTGCCGTTTTGACCTAGAGTTTCATACAAATCCGAAGTCCGAACCAAGTCCTTAAGCTTAATATTCTATGCATATATGCTTTGTGTTTGTGTATCTTGCAGGTAACAAGAACCGGAGACAAAGCAAGCAGAAAAACCAGCTGTGCAGTCTTTGTGCAGGGCGCCCCCATCAAGGAGGGTGCCCTCAACAGCCAGGGCGCCCTCAACAGCCAGGGCGCCCTGAGCCAAAGGTAAAAATGCAGTAAACGTGAAGCAGGCAGAACAGGTGTCAAGCAGGGCGCCCTGAGCGTCCGAGGCGCCCTGGTTCAAAGCTGTATTTGCAGTTTCGAACCCAAAACATAGATAAGCCATCATGAGGGTGCCCGGGAAGTCCGGGGCACCCTGGTCAAAGGTCTTATCACCTGCAGCGAAGTAGGCGCAAGGATAAGAGTTGACCGAGTCTTCCGGGGCGCCCCCAACGTCCAGGGCACCCCCAGGAGACCTATATAAGGGGCTTCGACCCCTCTGCTTCAGGAACAACATTCCAGAGCGATTCTGATCATTCCGACCGACGACAACGCGCTAGAAACAAGGCTCTACGACCAGGAGGCTCCAGGAGGAGGTGCGCGGCACTTTAGAGGTCCAGATCGGCCGAGTTTCAGATTTTTGTTCGGTTTGATTTCATTTAATTACGCACTTAATTTTTCTATATTATTGCTTGTAATCTTGCACTGTAAGTCGGGTTTCTCCGCCTTTGGAAAGTCCGGGAAGGAGACCAATAGTGGACGGGCGTTCCCGTGCATAGGCCTTGGATGTACTGACCCTGGGAGGTCGGGAACCAAGTAAAATCCGCCGTGTCCTTTGCTTTGTTTTTCGTTCTATTTATTTTCCGCTGCGCAACTAATATTCTAAGTCCAGAACGAACGAATGTTTTACGAAGAGTTCCGAAAGATTTTTCACGATCGATATTCACCCTCCCCTCTATCGACGTCACCGGTCCTACAATTGGTATCAGAGCCGAGCCGCTCTTCACCGGATTAACCGCCGTCGGAGCAAAGACGCCAGGAGTTGAGGGGGAGCCCAGGGGTGAATCAGGTATATTTTATTTAAAATGTCCATTTGTAAATTCCATATTATTTGTTTCATGTGCAGGGAGAGAGGGCACTATAAAAATCAGTGTCCTACTCGTAAGATTCGATCTACATCACCGGTGGCGAAGGAGGCACCAGCGCCAGGAAACCGTAAGGACAAAAGTCACGTACAATGCTTCAAATGCAAGAAATACGGACATTACAAAAACAAGTGTCCGGCGAAGGTACACAAGATTTATGTTTCAAAAATTTTACAAGTTCCTGCATTGTCATGTGATAAAGTAGTTAATTTTTCTAATAAAGTAGATTTATTGCATAGTAAAATTAACTTTTTGCATGTTAAATTACAAAACGTGAATATAACCAAAATATTAGAAATTAACTGTTTAATTCAGAATATCAATTCAGAAATTGATAAAATTAATTCTGGTAATTTATCTGATAAAATTAACTCTGATAATTTATCTGATAAAATTAATTCTGATAATGTATCTGATAAAATTAGTTCTGATAACTTTAATTCAAACAAAATTAATCCTAAGGATAATTCCGAATTCAAATTTAAAAATCCTAAGGATAATTCCGAATTCAAATTTAAAAATCCTAAGGATAATTCCGAATTCAAATTTGAATATCCTAAGGATAAATCTGAATTTAAATTTGAATATCCTAAGGATAAATCCAAAATTAATCCTGAAAATCTCAAGATTAATTCAGAAATTAATTCTGAAAAACTTAAAGATAATCTAGAGATTAATGTTGAAAATATTGAAAATATATGTGAGGATAATTCCAAGGATAATGGTGAAGATAAAATTCTCCTAGATAATAATTTAATTATAGATAATATTGAATATTATTATAAAACTTTAACTAGTGGCCCAATTTACTCCACCTACTGTGAGGATATTGAAAAATCTAATCTCAAAGAGGATATGAAACTATCTAAGATAAAGGCCATAATCAATAAAAATTACAAAAATTCAAATAAATCAAAATTATTAGAAAAACTTGAAAAGAAAGATAAAGATGAAGAAGAAATTTTCGAAATAATAAAAATGATGAATCTAAACCCATAATTATTAATAAATCTTAATAATTCAAATTCAAATTAATTAATTCTTAATAATTCAAATTCAAATTAATTTATTCTTAATAATTCAAATTCAAATTAATTAATTCTTAATAATTCAAATTCAAATTAATTAATTCTTAATAATTCAAATTCAAATTAATTAATTCTTAATAATTCAAATTCAAATTAATTAATTCTTAATAATTCAAATTAATCAATTAAATCTTAAATAATTCAAATTTATTCAAATTCAAATTAATTCAAATTCAAATTAATTCAAATAATTCAATTAAATTCAAATTAATTCAAATAATTCAATTAAATACAAATTAATTCAAATAATTCAATTAAATTCAATTAAATTCGATTTAACTCAAATAATTCAATTAAAATTAAATTAAATAAATTCAAATTAAACCTAAATTAAATCTTATTAAAACAACTTAATTCAAATTAAATTCAAAGTAAAATTAAGTTGAATTCAAATTAAAACTTCAATTAAATTAACTTCAATATTAATCCTAATCAATTAATTTCTAATTAATTCAACCTCAATTAATTCGTAATTAACCTGAATCCAACTAAAATCTTAAGTAACTTAAACTCAAACTAAAATAAAATTTTACCCAAAGTGTAACAATTAAAATTAATAACCTTAAATATGTCAAAGTGGGTTGACATATTCCCGGGTTCACTCGACATGTATCAAATCGAGAATTTGATACATTTTAGAAACTTAAATAAAATTATTTGACTTGTTTGACTCATGCACAACTACCATGACATGCATCTGTTATTCTTTTAAAATATATGACATGTCATTCATATTTAAATTTTATGCATATATTAGAACAGCTATAGGAAAAAGAATAATTGAAACTTGATCAACCTAGTATTGGGTGGCAGTGAGATGATAGTACATTAGGGAAGCCAATTCTAATAAGATCAAGTATACTTGGTCTCTTTAGACTGGTGAAACTAGCCGAAGCTACCGATCCAAGACCCAAACTAGTTAGACCAGAATTTTTCAAAAAGTAATCTTGAAAATGAAATTTCATTAAAAGGCTTTGTCAAGGAAAGAGTTGATGATCCAATAAGGCTACGGCCAAAGAAGGCCTAGTGCCTCGCCAAGACCTGGAAGCCAATTTTTGAAATTCAAATTAAAGTTACTTCTTGTCAAATTCAAATCTAACACAAGCTTCAATTAATTCTTTGAGTTAATAAATTAAGAAAAATGATTCAAGTATCTCACAATACACCTATAAGGCAACTATGCTTGTTGTATTGATACATCTAAAATGGGTGAGATGTTAAGGACTAATAAATTGAAAAATATTTTTCAAAATTATTTTTCAAAATCATTAGAATATTTTTCTAAAAATATATTTTCAAAATAATGTTTCAACATAATAATGTTTTTATGGAATTCATGCTTGTCTGACTGAATATACATATTATACGTTTTTCAAAAATTATATCTTTTTCAAAAATTGTTTGACTCACGCAATTAGAAACAAGCCTCTTAGGACAACACTAAAGTTCCTTAAGGCACTTAGATAGAGTCAAACGGTATCGGATACAGGGGGAGTGATTTTTATTTTTTATTTTTTATTCAAAAACTACACTGTAAAAATTACTATTATTTGAAAATACTTTTCGAAAACTGATCTTTAAATCGTTATCACTTGTGTTTTTCGAAAAATATTTATGTTGTAAAATTTATCTGTCTTGTTTGATTTTGACAAACCCTAAAGACACAGAGGAAGGTCCACTTCATGATCTAAAAGGACTCCTAGGATGTGTCAGTTTTAGGGGGAGTCTGAGTCAATATTCTGACAAGTATTAAATTATTTATATTAAAAATTATTAGAATATTCTTTGATCTGAATCAAACCTTAAAACTCAGAGGAAGAGTACTTGTGGTCAACAAGCTTCCTAGGACTAGGTCAAGTTTAGGGGGAGATCAAATTAAAAGAATTATTGAATATTTCAAATGTTTTCATGCGCGGTATTTCAAATCCTGTTGAAAACATAAGTATTCTTTCAAAATAGTATCAATTTTAAAAAAAATACTATTATTTTCAAAAAATTCATCTGGTTTTTTTTATCAATTTGAAATAATATCTTGAGTTTGGAAAATCTTCTAGGACACTTAGGAAACTGTCCTTGTAGTCAACAAGGTTTCCTATGATTGTGTCAGACTGAAAGATAAACCAAATCAAGTATTATGACTTTAAAAATTTATACATTTTTCAAAATATACTTACATCCTATTTTTTTAAGTTATGTGAATTATGAAATTATTTTTATATTTACTTGAGTTTGAAAAATTTCCAGGACACTTAGGAAAATATCCTTGTGGTCAACAAGGTTTCCTAGGATTATGTCAGACTGGAAAAGAAACCAAGTCAAGTAAAATAGTATATTTTCAAAATGCATAATACTTTTCAAAATTTTTCAGTCTCATCTTTTTCAAAATATAGTTAGTACTGGCAAAATATGTATAATATTTTTCAGAAAAACTTACGTTTTTCAAAATATCTTTCAAAACTGCTCTCTCAAAAGTACTTGCATGCTCCAAAGATCATCTTTTTCAAAATATTTGTACATTCAAAAATCCGGTATTTTCTCAAAAATATTGTCTATGTCTTCAAAAATTTTATGCTATGCTTTCAAAAATTTAGTAGTATTTTCAAAAAGAACCAAAGGTTTTCATTGTTGGTGCAAGTATTTTTTAGTTTTTTTTTATGTATGACAAAGGGGGAGAGGTATGCTTAAGTTAGAAATTTTTTCTAAAGTCAATTTTTCCCCAAGGATAGTAAGTTTGCCTCTTAAACCAATCTAACTTAAGTTATTGTCAAACATCAAAAAGGGGGAGATTGTTGGTGTAAGTTGCATCAATGATGTTACTCTTTAAGTGTTTTAATGTTTGACAATTCACTTAAGTCAGTGATATATTAAACAGACAAAGGGGGGGGGGCAAAAGAGAAGTAACCTTAGCTGAAGAAAAGTCCTAGTTAATCTAGGCATCGAAACTGTAAGACCTAGCGAAGGGCTGCTAGGCACCTAGCGAAGGGCTGCTAGGTATCGAATCCCCAAGACCTAGCGAAGGGCTGCTAGGCACCTAGCGAAGGGTTGCTAGGCATAGAAGACCTAGCGAAGGGCTGCTAGGCACCTGGCGAAGGATTGCTAGGGAAAGAAGACCTGGCGAAGGACTGCTCGGCACCTGGCGAAGGATTGCTAGGGAATGAAGTCTTGGTCCGAGGGACTAAGCAACTTAGCTGAGCGATGACTAAGGATAGGAGTAGAGACGGGTCAGGGTTTGGGTGTCTCGAGGTCCGGAAGAATCGGAAGCTAAGCAAAAGTCCACCCGAAGGGCTGGGTGGCAACCGTCTCCTGAAAGGAGTAGGTGAAGGGCGAGTTCTCGGGGATAGGAACTCGTGCCGGTTCGACCTAGGGTTTCATGCAAATCCGAAGTCCGAACCAAGTCCTTAAGCTTAATATTCTATGCATATATGCTTTGTGTTTGTGTATCTTGCAAGTAACAAGAACCGGAGACAAAGCAAGCAGAAAAACCAACTGTGCAGTCTTTGTGCAGGGCGCCCCCATCAAGGAGGGCGCCCTCAACAGCCAGGGCGCCCTGAGCCAAAGGTAAAAATGCAGTAAACGTGAAGCAGACAGAACAGGTGTCAAGCAGGGCTCCCTGAGCGTCCGAGGCGCCCTGAGCGTCCGAGGCGCCCTGGTTCAAAGCTGTATTTGCAGTTTCGAACCCAAAACATAGATAAGCCATCATGAGGGCGCCCGAGAAGTCCGGGGCGCCCTGGTCAAAGGTCTTATCACCTGCAGCGAAGTAGGCGCAAGGATAAGAGTTGACCGAGTCTTCCGGGGCACCCCTAACGTCCAGGGCGCCCCCAGGAGACCTATATAAGGGGCTTCGACCCCTCTGCTTCAGGAACAACATTCCAGAGCGATTCTGATCATTCCGACCGACGACAACGCGCTAGAAACAAGGCTCTACGACTGGGAGGCTCCAGGAGGAGGTGCGCGGCACTTCGAAGGTCCAGATCGGCCGAGTTTCAGATTTTTGTTTGGTTTGATTTCATTTAATTACGCACTTAATTTTTCTATATTATTGCTTGTAATCTTGCACTGTAAGTCGGGTTTCTCCGCCTCCAGAAAGTCCGGGAAGGAGACCAATAGTGGACGGGCATTCCCGTGCATAGGCCTTGGATGTACTGACCCTGGGGGGTGGGGAACCAAGTAAAATCCGCCGTGTCCTTTGCTTTGTTTTTCGTTCTATTTATTTTCCGCTGCGCAACTAATATTCTAAGTCCAGAACGAACGAAAGTTTTACGAAGAGTTCCGAAAGATTTTTCATGGTCGATATTCACCCCCCCCTCTATCGACGTCACCGGTCCTACAATAACGCTGCATAAGAGTGTCTTCATCCTTGAGCTCCCAAGTGGAAGGTTGGGCCTCGTAAGGGCTAACACTGCGTAAGAGCGCCTTCATCCTTGAACTCCCGAGCGAAAGGTTAGGCCTCGTAAGGGCTAACGTTGTGTAAGAGCGCCTTCATCCTTGAACTCCCGAGCGGAAGGTTAGGCCTCGTAAGGGCTAACGTTGTGTAAGAGCGCCTTCATCCTTGAACTCCCGAGCGGCGGGAGGTTGGGTCTCATAAGGGCTAATGCTACGTAAGAGCACCTTCATCCTTGAGCTCTCAAGCGGGAGGTTGAGCCTCGTAAGGGCTAATGCTGCGTTAGAGCGTGTTCTTTGTTGAGCTCTCGAGCGGGAGTTAATGTTTGTATTTTATTTTATTAGCACTATCAAAAAGTACATAAGCTAGCATACAAGAACACAATAATGATAGATAGAGTCATACTCATTGTGTCTGATAAGGCTGCAAGTGATTAGTGCTCCAAGGCCGCTCTAGCTTTTTCCCATCTAGCTCTTGTAAGTAGTAACTCCCACCAGTAAGCTTGACAATCACTTTGTAAGGTCCTCCCCACTATGGATCCAGCTTAGTAACATCTCCGACAGACTTTATTCGTCTCCAAATAAGATCATAGACTTGGAGGCCCTTGGAATTACCCTCTTGTTATATGTTTGTTTCATCTGTTGATGATACGTTATAAGTCGAGCGGTTGCTCGGTCTCTAACCTTAGTAACCAAATCCAAGTCTAACAGTCGTTCTTGGTTATTGTTATCTTGTTCATATAACTGTCTTCTCATTGATTCATCTCTGTCCTCAACCGGGATAACAATTATTTCCCTATACATCAAGTGAAATGGTGTTTGACCTATTCCTTCCTTCGAGGTTGTTCAGTATGCCTAGAGAATACTAGGTAACTCCTCTACCCAACATCCACCAACATGGTCAAGTTTAATTTTAATCCCTCAGATTATTTCCCAATTGACCACCTCTACCTATCTATTGCCCAGAGGATAGGCAACCGATGTAAATGTCTGTCTCATTTCGAGTCCTTCACACCATTTCATTAGCTTTAGACCTTGGAATTGTTTTCCATTGTCGGATATCAACTTGTAAGGAATCTCATATCTCTAGACAATATCACTCCACAGGATCTTCATGATAGCCTCCTCTGTTATCTGAGCTAAGAGCTCAGCTTTCACCTATTTAGAGAAGTAGTCAACGATAACCAGCAAAAATTTCTTTTGTTGAAGTTCGGTCAGGAAAGGACTTATGATATTTGTTCCCCATTGATCAAACGGACATGATGTTGTAAAAGTCCAAAGGTGCTTCGTCAGCTGATGAGTAATGTGTTGATGCTTCTAACAAGATTCACAACTCACCACAAATTTATTAGCATTTTCTTGCAAAGTGACCTTCCTCCGATATGGCTATCACATATACCTTCACGCACCTCTCTCAGTATATACACCCTATCCTCTGGACCAATGCATTTCAGAAGTGACCAAGCAAATATTCTTTTATATAAAGTATCCCCCACCAGGGTGAACCTAGCCGCCAAACCCTTGAATAAACGCATATGACCAGGATCTCCATAAAGTTCCCCGTTTACAAGTAGTTTATAAAAGGAACTCGCAAATCAGATTGCCCGACATGAACATTCTCTCTATCAATTTGAGCAACCAATATTTCGTGACTTATAGAGTCTTTCAATGCCCACTAGGCTAAGGAACTAGCCAATTTAACTAGCTCATCAGCCCTAGCATTGTCCGCCCTGGGGATTTTTTGTAAGACGACCTCTACAAAATTTGACTTTAATTGTTCAAAAGCTTTCACATATCTTTTCATTCGCTCATTGCGCACTTCAAAATCCCCCTCAATTTGTTGAACTATGAGCTGAGAGTTTGAATGAATAATTACCCGATAAGCCCCGACCTGCTTTGCTCCTTGTAGGCCAACTAGCAAGGCTTCATATTCAACTTCATTATTAGTTACTCCGAAGTTCAGATGAATGACTATCTGCAAAACATCCTCTTTTGGAGAGACCAATAGAATCCCTACTCCACTGCTTTGCTATGTAGAAGATCCGTCCACATATATCCTCCAAATCTCTTGCTTATCAGGTGCAATCAGTGACTTCGCCATGAAATCCGCTAAGACCTGTGCTTTAATGGTCGTTCGGGGCTGATATTGAACATCATACTTACTCAGCTCTGTTGTCACTTAATCAATCTACCCAAAGCCTCCGAATTTGTCAAACCCCGCCCAAGTGGGCTATTAGTCAAGCTGATGATAGGATAAGCTAAGAAATATGGTCTCAATCGACGTGCGGTCAAGACCAATCCATAATCCAAATTCTCAAGAGTAGTGTATCTAGTCTCTGCATCCTTTAGAACATGACCAAAGAAATATATGGGATATTGAGTTGCACCTTCTTCCTGAATCAATGTTGAGCCCAATGCCCCATCAGTTGCCGAGAGATATACATACAAAGATTCCCCTATCATCAGCTTGTGTAAAATAGGAAGCCCAGCCCCATATTCCTTCAGCTCCTCAAATGCTTGATTACATCTTTCATCCCACTCAAACTTAGTCACCTTTCTTAACACTTTGAAGAAGAGAAGGGTACGATCATCCGCTTTGGCAATAAACCTTGACAGTGCAGTTATCCGACCAATCAATTTTGTACATCTTTTAGGTTGGTCAACGGAGACATGTCTAAAATGACTTTCACCTTTTTTGAATTACCTCAATCCCCCACTTGGTGACCATGTAGCCCAAGAAGCATCCACCTTTAAACCCTAAACAGGTACTTAGCTAGATTGAGCTTGATTTGATTGTGCCTTAATGTGTCAAATATTTCCTCTAGGTCAGCTATCAGATCACTCCTGCGCTCCGTCTTTAAAAGAATGTCATCTATATATACTTCAATGTTTCTCGCGATCTGCTATCGAAAGACCTTGTCCATCATTCTTTGGTAGGTAGCTCCAGCGTTCTTTAACCCGAACGATATAACGTTATAACAATAAGTACCATGAAAGGTTATAAAACTAACCTTTTCTTGTTCTTATTGAAATAGAGGAACTTGATAATACCCCTGATAAACACATAATCTTATTTAGACTAAATCAAAATTTTCATATGCAAGATTACAATTTTTTTTGTTTAACGGTTTCCTCAGCAAAATATGATAAATTTTGTTTAATATTTCCTCAACAGCTCCTAATTCGTTGGTTTATATTTCTATATAAATATAGTTTAAAACTTTCATTTTAAAAATAAAATAGCATTCTAAGTGATAAATGGCCAAGCAAAAACATAATCATAAAGGATATAAATTAACATTACCATCAGACATATCATTTACATTGGAAAAAAATTTAAATATAATTTTACTTTAACTAAGATAAAAATTATTCTAATGTAAACTTGAAATAAGGATTTTTTTTTGCATTAATGTAAACTAGAATTTCACCTGTGCGAATTACATCTCATATAAAATATAATAAAAAATTGAATAATATGAATTTTTACTATGTAATTAAAATGTAAAAATAAATTAATTTGACTACAATAATACATTTAATATATGCAAAAAAAAATATTATTACAAATTATAAAAAACTTTCTTAAATATAAGATTTATCGTCGAACTTTCTTAGTTACTGCCTACATCGCATATTAACATTTTGAAGCCCTTAGAATTTATAATTTATGATACACAGATTATATCTCGTATGAAATATGATAAAAAAAAATTAGATATATAAATTTTTGGCTATACAATTAAAATGTAAAAATAAATTAATTTTACTAGGACTAATACATTTAATATGCGAAAAAAATATTATTATAAATTATGAAAAACTTCCTTAAATACAAAATTTATCGTCGAACTTTCTTGGTTACTGTCTAAATTGCATATTAAAATTTTTGAGACTCATAGGATTTGTAACTTTGGATATAGCAATGTATAATTGACCATGACTGAAAACGAACTTCTTATAAAAAAAAAAGTCCTATAGGAGATAATGATTGTCCTTAACTTTTATTAATAATCATCATTGCATATGAAATCATTAGTGGAAATTGTCTTCATTGAAACTTGAAAGGAAGTTTGGTATTCTTGGAATAAGAATTTTATGTCATTCATAATTACTTCGGGTAAGAATTTTTCCTTCCAAAACATTATTTATTTCCAAGCCTTGTGATGATCAATCTAATTTCATTGTGCAATCCAGGAGAATGATCTATATTCCGTAATAACATAACAAGAGTTCCACCCTTCAAATTTAGTTTATGATTTGGAACTCCAAAAAAATCTAATTTCATTTTAAAATTCGAGCATATTAACGTCGTGCCATAGATTAACATTTTTATCTGAATGGCATGCTAAATTAGAACTTAAATACAACCTTTCCTCCAAATTGTTCGGTGATATCATGTATTCATTCATTAACTGAACACTATCAATGGTAGATGCTAATATAGCTAGCTCTCTACTGGAAGTATGTTATATCAATTATTGTACCATCAAACAACGAATATGTATTCTTGATGATTGTTACAATGGGATCATCACTGTCTGTAAGCAACATTTCATTTGGAATATCAATCATTGCATAACTATCAATTGGTTCTTCAATTTTTTTCATCTCCTAAATTTGAAATCCAATCAGAAAATCTCTTGATTTCATCACCATATTCATTAGGAGTTGAATTTTGAAGTCGCATATTCTTAGTCAATCTCAAAACTTACAATGTCTCCATAGATACGACAAATTAATAGTTGCATGTATAATATCATGTCTGCTACCATTCGGACTAATTGACAAAATCTGTCTAAAATCACCACCAAGTACAACTATTTTGTCTCGAAAAGGGAGTTCAAAGGTTGAAGGATTTGTAAATATAAATATGTCATCCATGCTTTTGTCCAGTGATTTAAAACAAAACTTGTGCATCATTGGAGCCTCATCCCATGTGATAAGTTTAGATATCACAATGAGTTCTATAAGAGGGCTCCCTTGTTTGATATTACATATTGATTTTTCATTAGGATTAAATGGAATTGCAATGCGGGAATGAACAGTTCTTCCACTAGGAAGAAGAGATGTGATACCACTGGAAGTCACGTTTAACACAATTTCTCCCTTCAATTTCAAGGCTGCTGATAGTGTCTTCCATATGGAGATTTTTCCAGTACCCCCATAACCATAAACAAAGAACATTTCACTCATGTTGAATCAACTACAGCAATCACTATGTCATATACATGACGTTGCTCGTTGTTTAAATTTTTCAGGAGACGGTCATATTCTTTTGATAAAGCTCTTCTATCAAAATACAAGTCATCTTGTATTGACGTGTTTCGTAAAGACTGCAAATATTGATCACTAGGAAATGACATTGATTGGAAATTACGTAAACTCATCCCATAACTTCGCAAAACTTCTCAATTTCCACCAATGCATTATACATAATTTCCTCATCATTTAATTGTAATTCTATAAAAGAAACAACAACGTTAACATTTTTTTAAACTTCTATAAAATAAAAGTTAGATTAATATTTAGTTTTTACCTTGATGTTTCAAAAAGTTTTATTGTCTGTTTAAAATATCATCTGATAAGTATGTTCAGCAGGACTCCCAAACTACTTCAGGTGTTAACTATAACATTTCAAACTCGGTCAAAATTTACAAGGGGCAGATTGCTTAGAATTTTGAACCTAGGGACGAAATTATGAAAACCCAAACTTTTAGGACTAAAGTGCAAAATATTGTGGCACTTGTAACTGTTATGATGTATACTAAAAGTCTAGCTTTTGTATAAACATCTACATTTTGGAATGGGAATCACATGATCATTGTTTGCATTTTATATTCGATATATACATGCTATTGTCTATTACTTTACATTGTAGATAACATGGTGTGATGTGTCATACAGAAGATTATGTTATCAATCCCTTGTAGAGTATAAGAAGTAGCTCACAACCGAGATGGTTTTGGATAAACTATTGGCATGGTTGTAGTATAATTTGGTATTGGTCTATCTTGATCATAGAATTACACTAGTACACTTTGTATGTATTGAGCAGGACCGACTTAGAGGTGATTCGATTTATACTGATTATATATAATCGAATCGGACCTCAGATATTATGGTGTGCATGCTCTTAATCCTGATATAATAGCGGGTGCATGTACTTAATATATATTTCTTTGATTTACCAGTGGGCGAGATTTATTTGTTAAATCAATAGGCCCGGTAAATTAGGAAATAATATTATTTACATCGTGTGTTGTTGATTATAGAAGGAAACCCTATCCTAATATGTTAGGATGATGATGTACCCTTGAGGAGCTCATAAAATTCATCATGTAAATCCTGCAGGTATACTTGGTCCGAGATGATGATAAGATTGAGTGGTACTACTCATGAAGTTAGATATTAATTAATTAAATTGTCAGTAATTTAATTAATTAAAGTACATGCGAGATCTTAAACATGAGAAGATTATGTACATATAATATGGTGGAGCCCATATTTATTTGTGGGGTTGGTGTGGTAGTTCAATGATAACCCTTTAGTGGGTTAGGTTATCATTAATGGATCAGACTTTGGATCCATTAGGAGACCAAGACCCAACTCCTCCTCATGCATGGTCCCTATTGTAGCCTATATATACCTTATGAGCCATGAAACCAAGGCATAACAATTAGCCCTAAGTCTTAACCTAATTCTCTCCTCTCCTCTGCTCTCCTCTCCTCTTCTCTCTCTCTCCTAGGGTTAGGGCGTCGGCGGTGAAGAAGAAGAAGGAGAGTATTCTTCTCTCCTCTTCCCTTCTCATCTCTTCTCTCCTCTTAAGGTGTGGCGCAAGGAAGCATGGAGGACTCCTTTTCTTCTTTCTTGGCCGGAGCAAGCTTGAGAGGGTGAGGGGAAGGGTCGACGACAACCACCTGCAACTCTAGGTTGTGGCAAAAAGGAGAGAAGGTCTTCTTCCAAGGTGGTCGGCGACAACTATCTTCTTGGGTGGCCGGCGGCGCAAGGTGAAGAAGAAGGGAGGTCTTCTTCCAAGGTGGCCGGCGGCAACTATCTTCTTGGGTGGTCGGCGGCGCAAGGTGAAGAAGAAGGGAGGTCTTCTTCCAAGGTGGCCGGCGGCAACTATCTTCTTGGGTGGCCGGCTGCGCAAGGTGAAGAAGAAGGGAGGTCTTCTTCCAAGGTGGCCGGCGGCAATTATCTCCTTGTGAGGCTAGCAGCGCAAGGTGAAAAAGGAGGGAGGTTTTTCTTTTGGTGGTCGGCGGTGCAAGGTGGAGAAGAAGCTCTTCTTCCATTAGGGGTCGGTGCAAAAGAAAGGTGAAGGAAGGGTGGCTTTGGTGACTCCGTTTCTTGAAAGATCGTCGCCCACACGACGTCCAAGAAGAGGATAGGACATACAATAGAAGATCGTGAGGTAAACAAGAGGTATAATTCTGTTTGGTTCCTTCTTGTTCTTGTTTATATTGTATGTTGATTATTATCATGGACCTCAAAAATAAACACAAAAATCGGTGATCAATTCATCGTCTATTCCGCGCCTAATCGATTAGACACGTTAGATTGCTTGAACAACAAGTTTGTTCAAGCGATCACTCGAATCGATTAGTACGATGATGAAATGGTCACTTGGGAAATTTCTTTCCATTCGGATTTGTTTTAATCAATAAAATTTTAATCTGGGGACATGGAGAGGATTCCCATGTATAACCAAAACCAACAATTGGTATCAGAGCAAGGTTTCTGATTTTGTGTATTTTGGATTCGATTACTTTCATGCATTTTATCATATATAATTTTATGTCGTATAATAGTAGGATGTGCGCAGGTTAACTTTTTAGTTGCAAACATAAGATCCATCTATTATGGCTATATGGTTGTGTATGATGTGTTTGTGTGATTGTAATATTTATATGAATCCTCGGGGTTGACGAGGCTAATTAGTATTTAATTTTTGTAATTAAATACAACATTGTTTAGCTGCTCATTTTAATTTACTTTCAGTCTCGATTTGTTGTACACTCCTTTGTGGAGTATAGGATCGATGGATGTAAATTAAAATAATTTTTTATCTAGGCTCGGAGCTCCTTTCTAGCTTGCGCATGGTGGTGGAGAAAGAGGAGACGAGGTGACGACACGACTGGAGGCATATTGAAGAACAAAAGTCATAATGGTTGGAAAATTAGTTTTCATATTTATTACTTATTGTTTATATGCTTGTTGTGCTTGCATGTAAAAATTCCTCAATTTTAAATTACTAAGTGGGAGAGGGAATCTTTGAGATCCGTGGCCTCCATTACAAATTTGACATGTGATGCAAACAAACTTGCGTGTTGACTTTGAGTGCCTTCCTCCATATCGGATGAGTTTGTTTCGCGGATCATTAGGTTAAATATGATTATGAAAAATTATTTAGGAGCGTGTGATCTTCCCCATCGGAAGGGACATAATCCTAGATAATTACCTTAGTATCCTGTAATGGTGTACACTTAGATGTATTTAATAGTATCCTCCCATCGGAGTCATTGTTATTATTTGTAGGGCCGAAGAGGAACCAACTATTAATTTTATTTGTCAAAATGTAAGGTTGACAAGATAATAAAATTAATGGGTAAAACCTCATCTTACAAATGTAGAATTCGTATACATCCACACTATCATGTCATACGATATTCTCGATGTTGGTTGATTTTAAAATTATATTGTTTGAGGAATCAATATTATTTTGAAATCTAATGTTTTGATCATTGTCATTCTCAGGATTTTTTCAAAATGACTTTCAATCCACTTGCTATTATTTTAAAGGAAAATAAATTTACTGGTCCCAATTACATAGATTGGAAACGGAACCTGGACATTGCCTTGACTGCTGAGGAGTATAAATTTGTACTCTTTGAGATGTGTCCTGAAAAGCCTAGAGAGAATTCTAGTAAAGAGGAGAAGGAACGCTATAAGAAGTGGGTGAATGCAGATGAGATGGCGCAATGTTATATTTTGGTTTCTATGTCAAATGTGCTGCAACATCAACATCAGGGTTTTCCACTGCTTATGACATGATATTCAATCTCAAGGAACTCTTCGGACACCAGAATCGGGCCGCTAGGCAAGAGGCAATGAGGAACTTGATGACGACCACCATGATTGAGGGAACACCCATGAGGGATCATGTTCTCACAATGATGGCTCATTTGAATGAGATGAAAGTCCTTGAAACAGAGATCGATGAGGAAATCCAGGTCGATATCATTCTCTAGTCACTACCTAGGAGTTTTGAGCAGTTTCGCATAAACTATAATATGAACAAACGGACATATTCATTGGCGGAACTTCTAATAGAACTCCAGGCGACAGAGGGGCTATTTCGTCAGAGTGCTCATGTTTTTGTTGCTGAAAATGTTTCTACTTCTAAGCCGAAAGGCAAGAAGAATAAGAAACAAGGTTTAGCAAAGAAGGTGGATGGATCTCAAGGACCTCAAGCTGGAGTGAAGAAGCCGAAAGACAAGTGTTTCACGTGTAAGCAGACTGGACATTGGAAGGCGGACTGCCCCCGTCGAAAGGAGAAAAATCAAGGTATATCTTTTTGTTTAATTGTTGAAACATGTTTAACGGTGTTATCTATTGGTACCTAGTGTGTAGATACGAGAGCCACTAATCATGTCTACAATTCTTTGCAGGGGTTCCAGGAACCCAGACGATTAGCTGAGGGAGAGATTACCGTTTACATGGGCAATGCTACGGAGGTGGCGGCTATTACAATGGGAGACATTTATTTATCTTTTGATGGAAATAAAACTTTGGTTTTAAGAAATTGCCTTTATGTACCTTCATTTAGAAAGAATTTTATTTCAGTTTCTAAATTATTTATGGATGAGTATTATATTTTTTTAATGACAGAGTAATTATAAAAAGGAATAGAGAGATTATCTGTTCTGGTGTATTGATTGGCAATTTGTACTCTCTTGAACCAAAAACTCCCACAATACAAATAGAAATTAATAACTCATCTACTAATCATAATAAGAGAAAAAAACCTTCGAAAATGAACCAAATGTATCTTTGGCATCTAAGGTTAGGTCATATTAAGCTGAGTAGAATTCAAATGTTGATGGCCGATGAACCTTTGGGTTCATTAGTGGTGGAAGATTTCCCAACCTCCAAATCTTGCTTAGAAGGTAAAATGACCAAGAGGTCTTTTAAGACCAAGGGGTATAGAGCCAAAGATGTGTTGGAGTTGGCTCATTCTGATTTTTGTGGTCCTATGTCTTTCCAGGCTAGAGGTGACTTTGAATATTTCGTCTCTTTTATTGACGATTATTCAAGGTATGGATACATTTACTTGATGCGCCATAAATCTAAATGCTTTGACATGTTCAAAGAATTTAAGGCTGATGTGGAGAAACGTCAAGGTAAAAGTATCAAGACACTACGATCTGATCGTGATGGTGAGTACCTCTTGGGAGAGTTTAGGAGTTACTTATTAGAGGTTGGGATTCCATCCCAATTGTCCGCACCTGGTACACCCCAACAGAACGGTGTGGCGGAGTGAAGGAATAGGACTCTTATGGAGATGGTTAGATCGATTATGAGTTATTCTGAGTTACTAGATTCGTTCTGGGGGTATGCTCTGGAAACGATAATGTACATTCTGAACTTGGTACCTTCTAAATCAGTACCCTCTACTCTCACAGAATTGTGGACTGGGCGTAAGCCTAGTCTAAGAGATATTCAGATTTGTGGTAGTCCAGAACATGTGCTGAAGGGAGACATTGATAAGTTGGAATTTGTACAAAGTACGCTTCCTAAAGAAACGAAAGGTGGTTTATTCTATAGTCCTAAAGATTAGAGGGTCATCGTTAGCACGAATGCCCGATTTTTAGAGGAAGACTATGTAATGAACCACAAGCCCATGAGTAAGATTGTTCTAGAGGAATTGGCAGGGGAAGTTCCTACTTCAGTACCAACAGTACAGGAGGACATACCACAAGTGACTGCACCGCGTGTCACAAAGGGATTTATTGCAAAGGGAAAAGAGCATCTTGTGTAAGCTTAATCGGTCCATTTATGGATTGAAGCAAGCTTCAAAATCTTGGAACATACGGTTTGATGAGGTAATCCAGTCATATGGATTTATTCAAAGTCCGGATGAGTCTTGTGTATACAAGAGATGTGACGGAAATGTAGTGGTATTTCTTGTACTATACGTAGATGACATTTTGCTCATTGGCAACAATGTCAAAGTGTTGTCAGACGTAAGGGTATGGTTGTCCAAATAGTTTGATATGAAGGACTTGGGAGAAGCTGGACAGATCCTTGGGATCAAAGTTATAAGGGATCGCAAGAAAAGGATGTTGTGCTTATCTCAAGCTTTATACATAGACACTATCCTAGCTCGTTTTAGCACGCAAAACTCCAAAGAAAGGTTTTTTACCTTTTCGGCATGGAGTGTCTTTATCTAAGGAGATGTGTCCTAAAACATCAAAGGAGATAAAGGAGATTAAGGTGGTTCCTTATGCTTCGGCTGTAGGAAGCCTCATGTATGTCATGTTGTGTACGAGACCGGATATCTGTTTTACCGCGGGCATGGTTAGTGGATATCAGACTAATCCAGGATAGGGACATTGGACTGCGGTAAAGCATATATTGAAGTACCTGAGAAGGACTAGGGATTTATGCTAGTTTACCAGGCAGATCAATTACTCCCTGTGGGTCACACGAATTCTGACTTCCAATCAGATAGGGATAACAGTAAGTCTACCTCGGGGTATATGTTTACTTTGGGAGGTGGAGTCATAGTATGGAGGAGTGTCAAGTAGAAATGTGTGGCGGACTCCACCATGGAAGCTGAGTATGTGGCGGCCTCTGAGGTAGCCAAGGAAGCTGTATGGCTCAAGAACTTCTTGATGGACTTAGATGTGATTCCTGGTTTGCCCAGAGCTATCCTAATTTATTGTGATAATAGTGGTGCAGTTGCAAACTCGAAGGAACCACGAGCCCATAAGGCAGGTAAACACATAGAGCGCAAGTACCACCTGATACGAGAGATCGTAAAGCGAAGAGAAATTGTTGTCGCCAAGATTGCATCAGAGGATAACCTGGCAGATCCTTTCGCTAAGGTCCTTCCAGCGAGAGCTTTTGATAGGCATGTGGAGGGAATGAGAGTCAGATGTATGACAGTTTGATGGCAACATAGTCTTTTAGTATAAGTGAGAGATTATTAGAATGTATACTAAAAGCCTAGCTTTTGTATGAACATCTACATTTTGAAATGAGAATCACAAGATTATTATTTACATTTTATATTCGATATATACATGCTATTGTCTATTACTTTACATTGTAGATAATATGGTGTGAGATATCACACAGAAGATCATGTTATCAGTCCCTTATAGAGTATAAGAAGTGGCTCACAACCGAGATGATTTTGAACAAACCATTGGCATGTATTAGTGCAAAACAGGTGGAAGACACTTATAGCAAAGTGTCTTCATCCCCATTGGGCATTAACAACCTGTGTTACATAATTAGGGGTTGGTAATTTAGGGTATGGGGCTGATTGAGTCACATTTTAGATTACTGCTATTTGGTCACAAAATGGTTATAAAACTAAAAGATAAGTGTCCTGATTGAGGAAATCTAGGTAAGAAACGTTAGTTCGGATAGCTCTAAAAGGGAGTTCCCTTGTTCAGGTTATTCGTTCACACTATCGTGGCTTGGACAAACCATTGGCTTGCTATCCTTAGTTTAGTTTGTGGGTAAAACCTCCTCTTACGTCCACACTATCGTGGCATACGATATTCTCGGTGTTTTGAGGTGTTGGTTGATTTTAAAATTTATTGTTTGAGGAATCAATATTTTTTGAAATCTAAAGTTTGTGATCATTGGGATTCTCAGAAAATTTTCAAAATGACTTTCAACCCACTTGCCTTGACTTTAAAAGAAAACGAATTTACTACCCCTAACAATAATAATTGGAATACGAACCTAGACATTGTCTTGACTGTTGAGGAATCCAAATGTATACTTTTTTTAGTTCTGTCCTAAAAAGCCTAGCATGAATTATGATAAAGAGGCGAAGGAACATTTTAGGCAGTGGATAAAAGCAGACGAGATGGCGCAGTGTCACAATTTGGCTTCTATGTCAAATGTGTGACAACATCAACATCAGGCTTCTTCCACTACTTATGATATGATGTTCAATCTCAAAGAATTCTTCGGATATCAGAATCGGGCCGCTAGGCAAGAGGCTATGAGGTGTTTGATGATGACCACCATGATTGAGGGTATGCCCATAAGGGAACATGTTCTCAGAATGATGGCTCGGTTAAATGAGATGGAAGTGCTTGGAGCAGAAATCGATGGAGAAACTCAGGTCGATATCATTCTCCAATCTCTACCAAGGAGTTTTGAGCAGTTGTGCCTGAACTATAATATGGACAAACAGACATATTCGTTGGCGAAACTTCTAACAGAACTCCAGGCGACAGAAGGGTTTTGCTCAAAAGGTTTCTACTTCTAAACCGAAAGGCAAGAAGAAGAAGAAATAAGCTGGGGCAAAGAAAGTGGCTGGATTACAGGGACCTTAGGATTCCGTGAAGAAGACGAAAGGTAAGTGCTTCTCATGCAAGCAGACTGGACATTGGAAGGCGGGCTGCCCCTGTTAGATGTGTATACTACAAGACATTGCTCTTTTTATATATGAGATCATCTAAATTTTGAAAAGAGAATCACAACTACACTAGGTGCCTGTTTACATTAGTACATGCATGAAGTCCAATTACTTTGCATTGTAAAAAAAATGATGAACCAGGCAGCAGACAAATTGAACCTGGGGTGACCGGCCCGACCCCACGGAAATTTCCCTCTGGTCACCAGGGTAAATCGGGAGGCGCTCGCGGTGGGCAGTCTAGAAGCCCAGCGCCCCAGGGTTCGTGCCCCATTTGGAGGAAAAATTCCTGCAAAATGTGTCATAGCTAGGGTAGGGATCGAACCGCGGATGCCTGGGTTAACTACTAGTGATCCTACCGCTGCACCATAACCCAAGACATTGTAGATAACATAATGTATGGTATCACACAGAAGATCATGTTATCAGTTCCTTATTTAGTATAAATAGAGGTCCACAATCGAGATGGAAGTCACATAATCTTATTTAGTAATCTTGACATCCGTAAACCGAGATTGCAAGATCATGTTAAACTTAATGGAGTATGGCTTCTAAAAAATCAAATCATAATTCCTGTAGATCTTGCATCAGATACCTCACACATAAGAAGTCAGTAGCTATTTCCTGGCTAACTACGAAGGATATCCATAAGATGAATCAGGTAACAGATAAATTGAATCTAAGATGATAGGTTTGGTCTTATGGAAGTTTTTCATCGGCCACCAGAGTAAATCGGGAAGTGCTCGCGGTGGGCAGTCTAAAAGCCTAGCGTCCCAGGGTTCGCGTCCTATTTGGAGGAAAATTTCCTATAAAATACGCCGTAGCTGGGGATCAAACCGTGAATATCTAAATTAACGACTAGTTACCCTACCGTTGCATCATAGCTCGGGGACATGAAAGATATCTACAAGGATCTTATGTGGGGTATCATCAAGTATCATCATATAATGATGGGTATAATGATGATATTTGATGATACCCATCATTATATGATGATACTTGATGATACCCCACATAATAAAAGATAATAATCTTTTATGATGATGATAAATGTGACAACCACCAGAAGATTAATCTATGGATTATTATCTACAAAAATACTATTAATCATTAGTATTTTTGTAGATTTCATAATATAATATAATAGTATTTTTATTATGACAGTCTATAATTCAACTTGACTAACCCAAGTGAATATATAATACTAAAATATTAACAAAAATACTATTAATTACTAATATAATGCATAGATTAACACTAGCATTAACAAAAATACTAATAATCTTATTTAGACTAAATCAAAATTTTAAAAGCCATAAGAAAAGTATCATACCAGGATCCTTAGATACTATGATAAGAAATCTGTAGCTAATAATATCATCAGTTAATTCACACTTAACCAGATTTCTTTGCTATAATAATAATCTATGGATTATTATGTGATACTTATGTATATTATATCCATAATATAAAGTATTCATGTTTTCATACTATTGAATTATGGAATGTAGGCTCAATTGGATTATTAGTCGACTCAATATAATGCATAATCTGACTAAGGACCTAATCTATGATACTTATGTGATCATAATTATAGATTATGTGTTCATTCTAATCGGCCTCATAAATATTGTTTATATATTTTAGTTATTATTTAGCTGTGTTCAAGTTAAAATATTAATTTATTATATATATATATGCTCGTTATTGATTGTCTTTTTCTATGGAATATTAACATATGGTACCAAAAGCCCTGGTTTAATCTAAATAGTTTATTACACTTAATCTATGGATAAACCATACAATCTATGGATACTATTCCACTAATCTATGGATAAACCATACAATCTATGGATTTTGCTCAAATAGTCGACTGGATTAGGGTCAAACTTATGCACACACATCCACTCAAGGGTATTGGATACAATAGAGTGTGTACATTTGCCCTGTATTACTCCGCTCGGCCACTATTTGGAGGGTGGTTCTGGTGTGTGGTAGCAGCCAGTGATCCCTTCACGTCCAGAGACACGAGAAGATGAAAGCGAGACTCCCCCATTGCTTGGGGTTGGAGGGTGCCCTCCGCCAGCATCCTGTCTACTCGGTCACTCAAGAACAGTGATAGCAGGGTGCGTACAGTTGTCACAACACTACCTACGCGGACGTTCATTTATGATAGGTGAACGGTGTTCTGACTAGTGTCAGGGGTGACACATATTATTGCACCATGTGCATATTTTGCATCGTGCATTGCTTGTTATATTTTGATTGACATGCATATATCGGACACATGTTCACCTTGGATTATGTGTTGTACTTGTTCTATAGGGTTGTTTCCACCACCCTACAGGATAGATGGATTCTGATATGTTTCTATATTTAGTATCTTCAGTGTATGCATTTCTCTAAATATTAACCATGTATGGTTTATGTAATAACAAAAGACATTCTAGATTAATCTATGGATTAAGTGTCTATGGATCCCATATGGCTTAAGTGGATCACAAAATTTATGGATGATCCTGAGAAATGCATAATAAAGTTACACTCCAGGGCTAAAACCATTATCATATATAATATATTTATAGTTATTTCAAAACCCAAGTCTGTTAAGCCATAACATGATAATAGTCCTGGGAATAATGATAACTAATAGGTTAATATCAGGTCATTAGATAATTTTGTATAATCATATGCTATATTAGTTAATTAATTAACCTATTTATAATTAATAATGATATATAAATATGACTAGGTATAGGTTATATCTAGGTTTATATTATATTTAAAATGTACAATTGCATTGGTAGCACATTGTCTACACATGTGTAATACATTTTGCGGGCTCTCCTAAAATACTAATAGGCTATAATTAAAATACTAATAGTTTAGGAAGCACATATTAGTCTCGGGTAATATGAAGTAGCTAGATCATTAACATAGATCAATTACCCTAGCTAGGTTTAATTTCAAGTAGCTACGATATTGATAAAAGGTACTAACTTGCTTAACTACATAACTCCAGTTATCTCATTAATTAGACGCGTAGTACCAAATATACTATATGATTATGTAGCCTACTTCACCTATAATCATTATGTTATAGGCGGATTCCAGGGTACCTAAGAATCAACAATTATTAATGGTAATAATAGACCATTACTGTTATATGTTTGTGCATAGTACACTAGTAAATTGGATCCTAGGGTTTAATACTATTGATTAAATTATCAATTGGAATTCATCTGTGTAATTTTACTAAATTAGGGTACCTAATTGTGCCTATGTCCATATTGTTAAATTAATTGTGTCTAATATTGACTATATGATATGTATTATGGCCTGAAAGATATAATCTAAATAGGGACCGATTTGGATAAACATATTATCAATCATATTATATAGTATTCATGGATCATGAAGACACTTAATCTGTGGATTAATTCTATCGTACTATAGGACCTAAGTGTCCTTATCGCAACTGATATCAATTCTTGCCCCTGCCCAACGCTGTTACTGTTCTTTTGCCAGTGTCCCCACGAAAGAATCAAATGTTTCAAACGAAGAACAAATTAAAATTTGTTCTAATTCATGATGCGATGTATTTACACAAACATTAATTCAATTCAATCAGAGTACGTCTAGGAAAATATTCATATGTTATATCAAGTTTTATTCATACGTGGCGGCCGGGTAGCAAGTAGAGTACTTTCTCGTCAGATGGAAAATCTTTCTGTTTACCAAGTAACTTCATCAATGTCAATAAATTTAACATTTTCAATCATCATGAACTAAATCGTACCAGTTCAGCATTTGTTTATCAAAACGAATTCTGCATCGTTCTCTGGACCTTTTCTTGATCTTGTGCTCTAAACGACTTCGAGTGCCACCTTCTGCCATTACTGAATCCTCACCTAACCAGCATTACTCGTCTCTAATCCCGACCGCGTCTACCGGCGCAGTGGTTTCAATATCACAAGTCCCTCCCTACAAATCTGATCAAAGGAAGTGTTGCTATAAGCAAATAATATGGATTATGAAATAACTAATATGATTATCATTATCCATAACATGTATTATCACAAACGACCACAAGTGACATATTTGATTATAGTTTAATGATATGACTATCATAGTAAAATAACAAAATAGGACTAATCAAAACACAAGTCTAATATGACTAAATCATATTAGTATAATCTGAGTTAGTCATATTAAAACCCAATGTCATTGCATCATGTGTACGATTGCATGAATTGTATTTGTTTGTATTTGTTATACTTGTTTGAACTATGATTGTTATATTTGGATGACATGCACATATAGGAGATATTTTATTTGCATATAGTCTAGTGACTTTTTAGATTTGGAGGATTATGACTTTCATACCCCGCAGGTGGGTTTGACATTGGTATGTACTTGCATTCATTTCCCAATCATGTATTTTTATTATTCCTATGAGACTGTGTTGAAAATCAAAATTTTAAAGGGTCTCTTTGCAAATTAGGAGCCTAGTTGGAATTATTGGAATTTGGGGGGTCTTTTTGCAAAAAAAAGCCAAAACAAATAAAAACCCAAAGCAGTTACTCATTTATGCATTTTTTCCTTTTCCGTTTCTTTTTCTCCCGACCAAGCAGTTCCCCCTTCGTCTTCGTCTCTGCCCCGGCGCCGCAGCTTGCTCGCCGCCGATTCCCACTCATTTTTCCGGCGCCAATCTATTGCTCTGCATCGTCGCATGCGAGGTACCACAGCGCTACGTCCCTAAGGCACGATCTCTTCTCCACGCGAGAAGCCCTAGCCGACCGCCGGCGCCACGTCGCCGCCGTGCTTTCTCCCTCCATCTCCTCCTTCCTCTTCACCTCGCGTGAACAAGCAAGCAAGCAAACGCTTTGCTTTGCGTGGAGCCCTAGCCGGATTGCTTTGGAGCCCTAGTTGGATTGCTCTCTATGCGCGAAGGGAATCCGCAGACCCTTCATCGTGAGTTCCTCCTCTCTTCTTCCTGACCTGTGTTGTTGACTTGGGAATTTACTTTGTTTGGAATTTTGCCATAAATCAGAACCTTAATTGGATTATGTGATGTTTGGATTTAGATTACAAGCACAGTGAGTTTGAGTTTGTTGCCATGAGCTTCGAGGGGAGTTTCAGGGTTTTCTCCAAATCTATAGTTATCTCCTTAATTAGGTTAAAGATTGATAATGAGGTGGTATTCTGTTTTTTTGTCGTGAGCAACTTTTGATATTCGGATTGTTTAGAGCTTGATTAGGTGCTAAACTGATAGGTGAAGATAATTAATGTATAGCATTATAATTCACTTGATATTGTTGTCGTGAGCTCCATTTTCAAAATGGAAGCAGATCATGTTGCTTGAATGGTGAGGAAAGTTTTCCAAGATTTGGTCATGAGCTCTTTTGACCATCGACCTGTTTGTGTTAGTTTTGGTTGTTCTTGGGTTATGCTTAGGTCGAAACCACGTTTTAGGTGAATTGTTTTAGGCTAGGCAATAAACTGGGTATTTAAACCTTAGCCTAATTTTTGATAAATTAGGTTAAGAAAGACTCATGCTTGTTTTAGATTTAATTAAATAGGTATAATAGTTAGGATTTATCCTAATTACATTTCGTATTTTGATTAGCTAATTTGTTAAGTTTGTAATTAGCTAAACTCTATTAATTATTATACAGGACCTTGACCCCGGACTCGTTTGGTTGATCATGGAAGGTTCTCGTTTACAGACTTCTACAATTAAAAGGCGGGTATTTCTCCTTTGTACTCGAGTAGTTTCGTTTTTCTTAAAGCATGACTATCTTATGTCTAGTAGGTTGCTTGACCTTGTTCTTTGTCGTTTGTTATTTTAACATCGTTGTTGACACTTAATCTTCGTTGATCTTCGAGTATTCCAATTTGTATCTGTACAGTCCTCTATTAGTTTTCTGTTCTGTAAAGTACCGCTTGTACGCGAGTACTTATAAGTCCATTAAACACCATTAGGTTTATTTGCCATTAGAAATATCCTACCTATTAGTGTAGGTGCATAATCATTGGTTTGCGATTTCTGGTTGGTTGTATTGATGCATCGTATACTCGTTGGATTTTATTGCATCGTTGTTTCTTCGGTTGTTCGTGCATCGTATAGCATGCACCATACTTGCACGTTGCATACTAACGACTATTGGGCTTACATTTGGTTAAGCCGCCGTTAGTCATATCGTTGCTCGATTCACTCAACCACTTGTTGTCGTGGTAGTTATTAGAATGCGAGCATCTGTCCTGTTTGTTGATGCAGTCTGGCCCAGTTGTTGTTTTGGTGTTTGACAATGATTTAAGTTTGGTTAAGCGAATTTGGGTTAAAGTCCTGGTCGGGGACTGGGCTTGAAATCCCGATGAGTGAAGCCGGGTCCTGGTGTGTGAAGCCAGGTGTTGAAAAGTCCTGATTCGGAAGGGTTGGGTGAAAAGTCCTAGCTTGGAGGGCTAGGTGAAAAGTTCTAACTTGGAGGGTTAGGTGCAAATTCCCATCCTGGAGAATTAGGTGAAAAGTCCTGGCTTGGAGGGTCAGGTGCCTAGCTTGGAGGGCTAGGTGTTGGAAAAGTCCTAATTCGGAAGGGTTGGGTGAAAAGTCCTAGCTTGGAGGGCTAGGTGAAAAGTCCTAACTTGGAGGGTTAGGTGCAAATTCCCATCCTGGAGAATTAGGTGAAAAAGTCCTGGCTTGGAGGGTCAGGTGCCTAGCTTGGAGGGCTAGGTTGGATGAAGTTCTAACTCGGAAGGGTTGGGTGAAAAGTCCTAGCTTGGAGGGCTAGGTGAAAAGTCCTAACTTGGAGGGTTAGGTGCAAATTCCCAACTTGGAGGGTTAGATGGAAAAATCCTTAGCTTGGAGGGCTAAGGTGGATGGAAACTTAGCTTGGAGGGCTAAGTTTAAGTCCCTGGATCGGTCTGGTGACCGATCAGGGATTTTGGCACGCTGCTCCTTCGTGGATCGGTCTGGTGACCGATCCAGCGATGACTGATCGGTCGGGTGACCGATCAGGGAGCACACAGTGAGGTTGGGAACCTACTGTGCTGCTCCTGATCAATCTGGTGACCGATCAGGGAGTATGCGTTTCACCCATTGACTGGCTCCTGATCGGTCTGGTGACCGATCAGGGAGCGAGGAGTGAGGTTGAGTTCCCTTGCTGAACTGCTCCTGATCGGTCTGCTGACCGATCAGGATCACTGTACAGATCGTTCTGTTGAACGATCCAGCTTCGCGGGCTCCTCACTAAGATCGATCAGGAGGCTCTCTGATCAATCTGGTGATGACCTGATCGGACTGCTGACAGATCAGGTGACACCCTGATCGGTCAGTTGACCGATCAGAAGGCCTAGCCTGCGAAACTCAGAAATCGCCCAATATAAGGGTGGATCGGTCAGGTGAACGATCCACGACCTGGGATCGGTCTGATGATCGGTCCAGGAGAATCCTAAAGAAGTCGCGATTTCTGATTGAGCGTTGGGGATCGATCAGGACGAATCCTGATCGATCTGGGACCAGCCTGATCGGTCTGGTGACCGATCAGGAGGCTCTCTGATCGGTCAGGTGACCGATCACTTTAATTCAAATACGCTGTCAGAAGTTCTGATCGCGTCTGCTTTCACTGCCGATTCTCTGATACATTGCTGATATATTTTGATATGCATTGCTAAGCCTCTGTTGGAGTGTGCAGGTGATAGCAGGTGATTCAAACACTCAAGGAGGGTCAATGGGAGGCTTTCCGTTGAGCAGGTTTGGCTGTTTCTCATTCTCAGGTTTCAACGGGCAACTGACGCAGCTGGCGACTGACGGAGGCTCAGCTGGAGAGGGAGTCTTCAGTGGACTGAGTGCTCAGGGAGGTCAGTCGGTTCAGGCTGGCTCAGTGGATGCTGATGAAGCTTGTGATGGTGAGCAGAGCTTAAGTGATGAAGCTGAGGCAGAGGAGGCGAGGCGAGACAGACAGAAAACTTGGGAAGTTGTTGCTGGGCTGTGTTCGTGCTCTCTGTTGCTTTGTTCTTGAGCGATCTTGTTACATTCCTGTGAGAGTTTTGTGAGCTTCCCTTCTCGAGTGTCTCGTGTGCTTAATCTTGTATTCATCTACTGAGATAGCTTGTGGAGAGGTTACTCCACCGAGAAGGAGGCGCTTGATATCCGGTGTTCACCGGGGCCTGATCTGTCGACGATCAAGGGATCGCCCACCTCACGGGCACGCCAAGTAGTAGGGGCAAGTTATCCCTGAACCTTGTAAACGATCCTTGTTAGCGATCCTTGGTTTGTATTCTTTGTTTCTGCATTTCTGATAAGATTGTTTCTCTGCATATGTTTTGTTTCCGCTGCTACTAACCTAAGTGCAGAGAAAGATTTCAAAGAGCAAGTTTTATCTAAGTCCAAGAGATCGACTAGATTCACCCCCCCTCTCTAGCCATCTCGTCCCCAACAAGTGGTATCAGAGCTTGGGGCTCTACTTCAACGGCTTAACATCCGAGAGTTAGCAACGAGATGGCTGGAAGAGAAGGAATGAACACAAACCAACCTCCATTCTTTGACGGCACAGATTTTTCATATTGGAAGTGAAGAATGGAGTTTTACTTAAAGACAAACATGAGTTTGTGGTTCACTGTCAAGGAGGGGTTTTCTGTTCCAAAGGATAATGAAGGAAAGGAGCTTGAGTTTTCCAAGTGGTCGGCTGAGCAAATCCGGAAGGGGGAAGCCAATGTCAAAGCCATTGTCACATTGCAATGTGGAATGACCAAGGATCAGTTGGTCAAGGTGGGTCCTTTCACAAGTGCTAAAGATCTATGGAATAAGATTATTGAGCTCCATGAGGGGACTCATGAAACCCGGACAGCCAAGAAGGATCTCCTTCTCAACCAACTTCAAAGTCTCACCATGGGAGAAAATGAAACTGTAAGTAAACTCCATGGGCGATTCAAAGAAGTCTTGAATGGTCTACACTCCATAAATGAAAAGGTAGAAAACCGAGACATTGTGAGGTCTGTGCTCAAAGCTTTCCCTAGGAATGCCTTGTGGTCATCCATGGTGGATGCCTACAAGGTTTCCAAGGATCTTTCTTTTGTTAAGTTAGAAGATCTATTTTGTGAAATGGAACTACATGAGATCTGTAACCAAAGCCCAAAGGAGAAAGGGTTGGCTTTTATGGCATGTGATAGGAAGAAGGAGAAGGAGGAGGAAAAGAACCACTGTCATGTGGCTCTCGTAGCCTTAGAAGAATCATCCAGGGAGAGTGGAGACGAATCAAGCTCCTCAACCGCGCCTTCATCATCTTCGGATGATGAAGAGGTAATCTCTCCTGAGTTAGATAAGTGCTATAGAGCTATAGCGTGTCTAACTAAGTTGCTTAAGAAGTCCAAGAACAAGATTAAATCCTTGAAGGTAGAGGTAGAAAAATTGAAAACCTCTAAGGATGAGGTAATTGATGTTATGCATGATAAGTCCCTTGAAAATGAAAATAAGCACTTAAGGAGCGAAGTTGAAAAGCTCAAGAATGTTCTTGAGAAATTCTCATCTAGCTCCAAAACCTTAGACATGATACTAAACTCCCAAAGGGCGGTTTATAACAAGGCCGGTATAGGTTATCGACCTAAGGAACCAACCTTCGTATCCTTAATGTCTAGAACCCACTTTAGAGCATCAAATGATTCTAGGGTTCAAAAGGTTAAGAAGAAAATGACTAAGGCATGGGTGCCTAAGTCCCTCATTGTTGATGCATTAGGTCCCAAAATTTGGATACCTAAAACCTCTATCTTTCGGATTGTATAGCTTAGTTTGAGGGGGAGCATCTATCAACATGGGAGGTTGATATTTGATGCTCCAAATCCATGACCAAAGGCAAAATTGTCATTCACATTGATGGTTATGGAAAATTTGAATTAAATTGTTTGAGCTCCATTGTTTTAGTTCTTATTACAATGTAATCCCTTGGCTAGTGATTTTTATGGTATTCATGTGTTAAAGTACTTAGTCATGGTATAATCTATTTTAGTGTTTAAGTTCTTCCATGATCAAGTATGCCATGATTTTCTTGTATCTGTCTCACAACATGAAAGTATTAGGCCAACATGAAGAACACATAGTTTGTGATGATCACTATCAAGATTCTCACAAGACATCACCAAACAAAGAACATGAGCTTCAACATTCACTATTTAAGTTCTTTGATTTAGTGCCCTCTTCGTATCAAACTAAGTTTTTTTTATATGATCATGCTTTGATACAAACATGTTTTGATACTCAATTTCATGCTTAGAGAATACCATCATGTTTTGACTCAAATAGTGTTGTAGAAAATGGATGCATGCTTATGAACAAGTATGGACACATTGAAAATCTCACAATACATCATTAGACAAGAACATGAACTTAAGGTCTAGGTTCAGTGTTTTCTTGAAATGAATCAAAAAAATTGGCATGTATTCAAGGTCTTCACACTTAGTGTTGTTTATGATGGTAAATGAACTTGATAGAAAAATTGGGAACTTAATCATACCTTGATACTAGTGTTATATAAGCATGATTTGAAAATTTGATCCCATCTTTTGTATCATGAAACTTGATCATGCCTTGATACTGGTAGTATATAGGCATGTTTTGAAATTTAATCATATGTTGATCGCTTTCGAATTTACCATGCTTTCTGGAATCATGCTTTGAACTTTGTAGTTGTAGCTACACTCTCAAGTATGATATGAATCATGTTGCAAGATATGAAGATATATATCTTGATTAAGGGAACCCTTAGGACCAAATGGATTAAAATCAATTGAATTAGGGTTTAGGAATGGTTGAGATTTGAAACAAAGTTGATTTCATAGTTTCTGAAATTTTGTTTCTGAAACTGAAAAACCATTCTGTATCATCCTTGATCGGTCCACCGACCGATCAGGGGTGCTTCTGATCGGTGCGGTGACCGATCAGACCAACTCTGATCAAGGAACTCCCAGATCGTTCCAAATTGATCCAAAACCTCCTCAAACCAATCAATTTTCATCGAATTGTATCAGATTACTGATCATACTGATATACACAAATATGATACAAACCAAGTCAAATTGAAATGTACTTGATCTTCCATTGGTACAAACCTGGTACTAAGGGAGCACAAATTTGTTCAAGTGATACAAACCTAGTACTTAATAATGTTTTGATACAAACCTATGTTGGAATGTTCAAATTCTTAAGAAAGGGTGTGTTGAGTCATGACTTGTGTTTTTAATGTCGTGTTTCAGAAATGTTTCTGAAATGTCGAATATTAATAGAGTCTACACCCCTGTTGTGGAATACAAATTGTTAATGCAGTCTGATCAGGAACGTATCAGAGTTTCAGGAATTTTTCTGAAATTTGATCGCTCCCCAGACTAATCATAAATTCTTCTGTATCAAGTAATCAACGACCCTGATCGGTCACGGAGACCAATCAGGATTATATGTCAGATACAGATGCATTCCTTACTAGTCCTATGAAGCATATACATATTTGACCATAATATACTTCTGTATATGCCTTCACATGGAAGTCCAAGTGTTAATGCAGTCCGATCTTGAACGAATCAGAATTACAGAAATTTTTCTGAAAATTGATCGTTCATAGATAAATCAGAAATTTTTCTGTATCGGTCATCAGTCTGATGGAACTGCGATAATTATTATCATATGATGCATATACATTGTTGCCATGATACATCTATGGTATATGCCTCTCATATGCAATTCAAAAATCATCCATTGACTTATTTGTCATATGAAACATATACATGCTTGACCATGATATTATTCTGTATATGTTTTCATGTGCGATTCGAAAAAATTATCCTTTGATTATTCTGGGTTTGGGGAGAGACCCTTGGTTGAGGGGGAGTTTGATGTTTAAACTGAATAACCATACCCTTTTCGATGTTTGACAAAGGGGGAGAAAATGGTTAATTAAGTTTAGGGTTATTATAGGGGGAGGATCATGATTCCCTTATAAGAATTGAACGGACTTCAATTGATTGATACCTAAACTTAAATCGGGTTGTCAAACAACAAAAAGGGGGAGATTGTTGATGCAGTCTGGCCCAGTTGTTGTTTTGGTGTTTGACAATGATTTAAGTTTGGTTAAGCGAATTTGGGTTAAAGTCCTGGTCGGGGACTGGGCTTGAAATCCCGATGAGTGAAGCCGGGTCCTGGTGAGTGAAGCCAGGTGATTGAAATCCCGGTGAGTGACGCCGGGTCCTGGTGAGTGAAGCCAGGTGATGGAAATCCCGGTGAGTGAAGCCGGGTCCTGGTGAGTGAAGTCGGGTCCTGGTGAGTGAAGCCAGGTGATTGAAATCCCGGTGAGTGACGCCGGGTCCTGGTGAGTGAAGCCAGGTGATGGAAATCCCGGTGAGTGAAGCCGGGTCCTGGTGAGTGAAGCCGGGTCCAGGTGAGTGAAGCCAGGTGTTGAAAATCCCGGTGAGTGAAGCCGGGTCCTGGTGAGTGAAGCCAGGTGTTGAAAAGTCCTGATTCGGAAGGGTTGGGTGAAAAGTCCTAGCTTGGAGGGCTAGGTGAAAGTCCTAACTTGGAGGGTTAGGTGCAAATTCCCATCCTGGAGAATTAGGTGAAAAGTCCTGGCTTGGAGGGTCAGGTGCCTAGCTTGGAGGGCTAGGTGTTGGAAAATTCCTAATTCGGAAGGGTTGGGTGAAAAGTCCTAGCTTGGAAGGTTAGGTGAAAAGTCCTAACTTGGAGGGTTAGGTGCAAATTCCCATCCTGGAGAATTAGGTGAAAAAGTCGTGGCTTGGAGGGTCAGGTGCCTAGCTTGGAGGGCTAGGTTAGATGAAGTTCTAACTCGGAAGGGTTGGGTGAAAAGTCCTAGCTTGGAGGGCTAGGTGAAAAGTCCTAACTTGAAGGGTTAGGTGCAAATTCCCAACTTGGAGGGTTAGATGGAAAAATCCTTAGCTTGGAGGGCTAAGGTGGATGGAAACTTAGCTTGGAGGGCTAAGTTTAAGTCCCTGGATCGGTCTGGTGACCGATCAGGGATTTTGGCACGGTGCCCCTTCGTGGATCGGTCTGGTGACCGATCCAGCGATGACTGATCGGTCGGGTGACCGATCAGGGAGCACACAGTGAGGTTGGGAACCTACTGTGCTGCTCCTGATCGATCTGGTGACCGATCAGGGAGTATGCGTTTCACCCATTGACTGGCTCCTGATCGGTCTGGTGACCGATCAGGGAGCGAGCAGTGAGGTTGAGTTCCCTTGCTGAACTGCTCCTGATCGGTCTGCTGACCGATCAGGATCACTGTACAGATCGTTCTGTTGAACGATCCAGCTTCGCGGGCTCCTCACTAAGATCGATCAGGAGGCTCTCTGATCAATCTGGTGATGACCTGATCGGACTGCTGACAGATCAGGTGACACCCTGATCGGTCAGTTGACCGATCAGAAGGCCTAGCCTGCAAAACTCAGAAATCGCCCAATATAAGGGTGGATCGGTCAGGTGAACGATCCACGACCTGGGATCGGTCTGATGATCGGTCCAGGAGAATCCTAAAGAAGTCGCGATTTCTGATTGAGCTTTGGGAATCGATCAGGACGAATCCTGATCGATCTGGGACCAGCCTGATCGGTCTGGTGACCGATCAGGAGGCTCTCTGATCGGTCAGGTGACCGATCACTTTAATTCAAATACGCTGTCAGAAGTTCTGATCGCGTCTGCTTTCACTGCCGATTCTCTGATACATTGCTGATATATTTTGATATGCATTGCTAAGCCTCTGTTGGAGTGTGCAGGTGATAGCAGGTGATTCAAACACTCAAGGAGGGTCAATGGGAGGCTTTCCGTTTGAGCAGGT
>JAGFNQ010006295.1:489551-546792 GCA_024364735.1 Boesenbergia rotunda
ATCCTCATATTACGTGGCAAGCAAGGAGTGCAGAATGATAATAGATCAACAAGAACCTCACCTTCGCTAACTTTGGCAGGAAGAAGTAAAGACATAGATAAAAAGGTGAAATCGTTCGTCCCCAATGCTCTCATCGTATCTGTCTCAAGGTCATCACGAGAGAGGTAAGTCACGGTCCCCGGAGTAATTAGTACATAGTTGGGCCGAGAATTGATACACCAAACGCCCAAAATTTTAATCTAATGCGCCTCGCGCGACTCAAATCCAAGACCTCTTAGATAACATCCCCATGCACTAACCACTCTGGATCTCCGTGGGAACAAAAAATAGCAAGAAGAAGTAAAGAGGTGCATAAGTAGGTGGTGTGGAGATTCCCTTCAAAGGGTTATATAAAGAGTGAGAGGAGGTAAGTGTAGGGAGGTTGGTTCTCTTATTTTTGCAAGTGAAAGCAATTCTTCTCGACTAAGCTTTCTTAGTCAACTTCTTCTTTCTTCTTCAATTTCTTTATCTGACTTATGGCTTATTTGAGCATCGGAGGGGGTCGTGCCGGTGAATCGGTCTAACCTCTAATCTGTGTTACATCTCAAGATCTCAGATTTTACTAGCGTGAAGGTCGATCTATGCTTTCTGGAGAGGAGTCTGAGCAAGCGAAAAAAGAGACTATCATAAGTCATTCATCCAAATAAGATACAAAAGACTTTGAGCAAAAATCAAAAGAGCATCTCTTTTTTAACAAATAGTTAAAGGGGCAACGAATCATTAAAGACCGCTCTATGTTAATTTAGTATCAAAAGAGCGCTCACCCCTATAAAATAACACAATTATCCTCTACTATAAAGTAAAAAATCTTATTTCTATTATTATCTCTCTTCTATTTTTTTCCCCACCTAAATAGGCGCTTGTGTAGCAGTTACAGGTTAATAGCTGCTACAACATGAAAAAAAATTAGACTAAAATTGTTCAAAGCATCTAAAAAGGATTTAAACAATTTTGTTTAGCCTGAAACCTAGCCATTATAGGTTTCACCCCATAACAAGTTATAAATATCTAAACGGATTTAATATATTATGTGTTCTATGATTTAATTCAAATCAAAAGTTATAACATCTCAAAAATTTAAGGTTTAATATTCATATTATAGCAACCGTAGTTACTACACTGTGAATGTTAAATCTTGAACTTTGAAAGGTTATAACTTTTTACTCAAGTTAAACCATATGACACATAATATTATATCTGAGGGTAACTGAATTTAACTCAAGCTAAGTATTTTTAAACACTCTTTATTGGATTTCATTTGACTTCTCTTCTTAGTCTGAATTGAAGGAAGGGCATCCAATGGAACCGGATTTATCATCGAATAATAGGGTTAACTTTATTAGGACACATCAAAAACTAGAGGGGAGGAGGGTGAATAGCTCACTTTTGCTCAATGCAGATTTGTCACTGTAGAAGACTTGAGACAATGCTAACACTCCAGGATTTACTTGGTATCCCCCTCCTTGAGGTAACTAATCCAAGGATCCACTCTCCTCACACTCACAAACACTATGAATGTCTTCTTCGTGGAGGCGGAGGAACCTCGTATAAGCTCACAAAGAATTATAACAAGATGAAATCTTACAAGATTTACAACAATGACTTCTTGCTTATACTAATTTCTTCTAGCTTAGAATCACCTCTTGATATTTGAAAATGTAACAACACTTGTCCCTAAGAAGCTCACAAGAATGGGTGAAGGAGGAAGAGAAAAACTATGTTCAACCTACATAAAAAAACTCTATATATCGAGCCGACCTAGGGTTCCTAATTGATTATCACGTCAGATCTAACTGTTCAATGGCCTTTTTCAAAACTTAATTGATTACCCAATCAATTAAGACTTCTTAATAGATTAGCCAATCGATCCAGTACCTTACCATACTCTCGCGAGATGGCCTTTATCAATTGCCCAATCGATTAAGCCTTATTCTGTTCTTGCAACAAAAGTTGCCCAATTGATCACTTGATCAATTAGAATTGGCTTTGATCAATTACCCAATCGATCAAGAGCTTTTCTGTTCTCATGATAACACAACACCCAATCTATTGGTGGCCCTTATTCAATCACCCAATCGATTAGGTGGGCTTCTATTTTTGTGACAAATTAGCTCAATTGATTACTTGATCGATTACCCAAACCCTATCTTGTCTAACACAAGTCTAGGGTTACTTTGCCTAATCTCCGTCCAACCGTGACTTGTTGAGACTTCCTCACAAAATGTCCGGTCAACTCTTAACAAGGAATATTTAAGAGTAGTATTCTATATATATCGACAGCCTCCTATAATCAATTCAATCAATTGATATGTTGTATATTAGAACCTACTATTCTAGGGCATTATTATATTTATTTAGCTAGCATTAATATGAACAAATATAATAACCAAAATATTACCTTTTATTTCTAAATACGATTCAATATATCCTAAATCAATCAATTCTTGATTAGCTCTTAGGGATTACAAGAGCCCTACTTCATGCAAGCCTCGAGCACCCACTTCTTCATATAAGTGCCCCAAGCATCCACTTCCTCATCGATGTCAAGCATCCATTTTTAAGCTTGAGAAAGGATAGTAGAGGCACTCGACCGTCACCTCCCGCGATAAGGAATGACTCTGATGATCTTCTCCAATCACTTCATCAAGTGTTATCTGAACAAATCTATCAAGTTTTCGTTATGTCAATATCTGCCAGAGCTTTTGATGATAACAAATCCTTCTCTCCTATTGCAAATGTGGTGGTGGCAACACCTCCTTTTTTTTTGCAGATGGAGGCTGAGGTTTGCATCCGTGGGTGTTGGTATTAGATGTTCAATGCACAACGGAAGATGTGAAAAATTAGATTAAACGGTAATTTACCAAAGGGCGTACCCAAGAATTAGTATTTACCAAAAGGCGTACCATGGTTTCATTGTTACCAAACGGCGCACATATTTTTAGTAAACTTCCTCTTATACCCCTCCCGCCAAGTTCTGCATGCCTTTCTCTTTCTCTTTCTCTTTCTCATTCTCAGTAATGAATTTCGAGACGGATCGTAAAGAGATGTTCCTTTATATTGTGATTTTTATATTATGTAACCTTTCTCAAAAAAAAATATTTAAATTAATTAAAATATTTTTATTAAATTAAAACTAAAAGAACATATCAGACCCACGTTGGGCCTGAAATGTTTCCATTTCAGGCTCAACGTGGGCCTGAAATGTTTCCATTTCAGGCCCAACGTACCCAATATTAAGGAACTTTTCTCGATTCTTTATTATTACATTTTAACACCTTGAAAAAGTCCAAATAAACAATGGATAGCAAATTTGAACTCCTTGTAACCTTAGAAATCCACGGGAACTGAAATTTTTACAATCGGAGCTCTCTAGGTCAATCAGTGGGTTTTAGTCAAAACCCACTGATTGACCTAGAGAGCTCCGATTGTAAAAATTTCAGTTCCCGTGGATTTCTGAGGTTACAAAGAGTTCAAATTTGCTATCTATTGTTTATTTGGACTTCTTCAAGGTGTTAAAATGTAATAACAAAGAATCGAGAAAAGACCCTTAATATTGGACGCATTAGGCCTGAAATGGAACCATTTCAGGCCCAATGACCCTAATGTGTGATTTCTTCTTGGTTCATCATTATTACATTTTAACACCTTGGTGAAGTCCAAATAAATAATGGATAGCATATTTGAACTCCTTGTAACCACAGAAATCCACAGGAATAGATATTTTTACAATCGGAGTTCTCTAGGTCAATTAGTGGGTTTTAGTCAAAACCCACTGATTGACCTAGAGAGCTCCGATTGTAAAAATTTCAGTTCCCATGGATTTCTGAGTTTACAAGGAGTTCAAATTTGCTATCCATTATATATTTGGACTTCTTTAGGTGTTAAATGTAATCATAAAGAATCGAGAAAAGACCCTTAATATTAGGCACGTAGGGCCTGTAATGGAACCCAATTACCCTAATTGTAATTTCTTCTCGGTTCTTCATTATTATATTTTAACATCTCGGAGAAGTCCAAATAAACAATGGATAGCATATTTGATGTCCTTGTAACTTCAGAAATCCACGGGAACTGAAATTTTTACAATCGGAGCTCTCTAGGTCAATCAGTGGGTTTTAGTCAAAACCCACTGATTGACCTAGAGAGCTCCGATTATAAAAATTTCAGTTCCAGTGGATTTCTGAGGTTACAAGGAGTTCAAATTTGCTATCTATTATTTATTTAGACTTCTTTAAGGTATTAAAATGTAATAACAAAGAATCGAAAAAAGACCCTTAATATTGGGCACGTTGGGCCTGAAATGAAATCATTTCAGGCCCAACGTGTGCCTGAAATGGAACCATTTCAGGCCCAATGACCCTAATTGTGATTTCTTCTCGGTTCTTCATTATTACATTTTAACACCTCGGAGAAGTCTAAATAAACAATGGATAGCATATTTGAACTCCTTGTAACCACAGAAATCCTCGGGAACTGAAATTTTTACAATCGGAGCTCTCTAGGTCAATCAGTGGGTTTTGACTAAAACCCACTGATTGACCTAGAGAGCTTCGATTGTTAAAATTTCAGTTCCTGTGGATTTCTGAGGTTACAAGGACATAAAATATGCTATCAATTGTTTATTTGGACTTCTCCGAGGTGTTAAAATGAAATAATGAAGAACCGAGAAGAAATCACACATTAGGGTCATTGGGTTTCATTTCAGGCCCAACGTGCCCAATATTAAGGGTCTTTTCTCGATTCTTTGTTATTATATTTTATCACCTTGAAGAAGTCCAAATAAATAATGGATAGCAAATTTGAACTCCATGTAAACTCAGAAATCCACGGGAACTGAAATTTTTACAATCGGAGCTCTCTAGGTCAATCAGTGGGTTTTGACTATGTTAAATATTGAGTTTTTAGGGGCTAAATGAAAAAAATTTGAAACTTAGGGGCCTTATTGGGATTAACCAAACTAGAGGGACCTTTTTGCAAAAGTCCAAAATCCTTATAAACCCTAAAAACTACCCCGACTGAGCAGTTTCCCTGATCCCTCTCTGCGTTGTTTCTCCCCCTCTACTCGACGCCGACGCCGCAGCCCGCCGAACGCCGCCGCCCTCCGACTCCTCCATCTTCTTCTTCTTCTTCATTTCACTCGCCTGACACCGCAAGTTCCTCTTCGTCATTTTCTTCTCCTTTGCACAATCGTTGTTGCGCAGTTGTGCCCTAGATCTTGTGACTGCTGGCCACAGTCAGAGGTAAGCTTGAGATCTTTGAATTTGTCTCTGTTCTTCGGATTTTGTCTTCTTATTGGCTGATTTTTAGGGTTGTGAGTTTTTCCTTGAGGATCAAAACAGGGAAGGAGAAGAGGGGTGCGTGTGGCTTGCATCAAGGTAAGGATTTGTAGGTTACGAGTGTGTTTTGCTCTTCTACACATGAAATTTCAGTTCCCACAATCTTACCGATGGGCTTCTCCATGGAACTAAAAACTTTAATTAGCTTTTCCTTGTGGCCATTAAATTCTGGAGGAAATTTTCAGAAAAGAGATGTTGAATCAAACTGTTAGAGAAAAGAAACATTAAAGAAGATTGGTTGGATTGAGGCTGTTGTAATTTTCTGGTTTAGTGGAGTACTGCCGTGAGCTATGATATTTGGGTAATTAATATGGTATTTTGGTTTTGGATGAGTCCTTTGGGCTGTTAGTGGATTAGGTTAACTGTTAATGTTATGTGTTGGAATTAGTTTCCATTCAGTTGGATTATGATTAGGGTTTAAGCCTAATGTAGTTTGGTGATTAATTTGGCCATTTTAATAATTGTATAAATAGCTAAAGTTATGTCCTTGATACAGGACCCTGATTTTGGGATTCGTTCGGTTGATCGTGAAGAGGTTATTTCGGTCACGTTCTTCAATAAAAGGAGGATATTTCTCCTTTGTACTCGAGTAGTTTCGTTTACCTTAAAGCATGACTATCTTATGTCTAGTAGGTTGCTTGACCTTGTTCTTTGTCGTTTGTTATTTTAACATCGCCATTGATAATTATTCTTCATTGATCTTTGAGTATTCAAAATTCGTTTCGTACAGTCCCCTGTTGGTTTTCTGTTCTATAAAGTACCGCTTGTACGCGAGTACTTAGAAGTTCATTAAACACAGATAGGTTTATTTGATATTAGAAATATCCTACCTAGTAGTGTAGGTGAATAACCGTTGGTTTCGATTTACGATTGGATGTATTGATGCATCGTTTACTTATTGGATTTTGGTTGCATCGTTGTTTCTCCGGTTATTCGTGCATCGTATAGCATGCACCATACTTGCACGTTGCATACTAACGACTGTTGGGCTTACATTTGGTTAAGTCGTCGTTAGTCATATTGTTGCTCGATTCACTCAACCACTTATTGTCGTGGTAGTTGTTAGAGTGCGAGCATCTGCCCTGTTATGTCAAACAGTGACACCCTCACCGTTGTTTTCGAGGGATATTAGAGTCGTTGGTGGCTCACCCTCACCGTTATTTTTCGAGAGATATTGTAGCTGTTGATAGCTCCCCCGATGTACCAGGGTCTAGAGTGTAGGCTCCCCAGCATCCTGTCCACTCAACCACACCTTATGTGGTATTTGTTGTTGGAGTGCGTACATTTGTCACAACCCTACCCACTCAATCACACAGATGGGATGTGTTGACGGCTTGACTGGCGTCAGGGGTGACACATGTCATTGCATCATGTGCATACGTATTTCGTTTATGCATTTTCTTGTGATTGTTGCATTTGCATGAGATATGATTGTTGCACTTAATTGAGATGCATCTATATCTTGGTTTTATTGTTGTTGCGTTATTTTACGCCTGGTTAGTTGTTATTCGGTTTTATAACCTATGGTTTTATATATGTTATGCATGTTTAGGTTTCTATATTTCTTATGGATTGTACTCTATTGTTTCTCTACTTAGTTACCCTTTATTATGTCATGCTTATTGTCTACTCATATACCCGCAGAGTCCGCCCGGACTCACCACCCCTGCTTGCCTTTTTGTTGTTTCAGATAGCAGATAGTCGTATTTCTTGGAGCCAGGAGAGGATCCAGTCGCAAGTCTCCGGAGTTGGGTTATTTTTCGTAATTTGATTTAGTTGTATTACTTCGGTATGGAGTTCAGTTTTCACATTTTATTCGTTTATCAGTTAGCAGACTGGTTTTGTTATTATTATTACAGAGATATTTGGGCTCTCGTTGGTTGTGATTTCTTTTATGTTTAAGGTGGCTGAGCCACTCATTATATTTTATATTGATATAAACTGCGTGGTGTGCCTTCTATTTATTATAGTGATGCCAGCCGCTTGTAGCTGAGCTAGAATTGGTGGAGAGTGTATGTATATTTGACCCATATTGTTCGCCGTATAGGGGAGATGCTGCCCGATTTTCGAGGAAGCATGTGTCTTTGGGGTCGTGACAGACTAAAACCCACTGATTGAACTAGAGAGCTCCGATTGTAAAAATTTCAGTTCCTGTGGATTTCTGAGATTACAAGGACTTCAAATATGCTATCCATTATTTATTTGGACTTCTCCGAGGTGTTAAAATGTAATAATGAAGAACCGAGAAGAAATCACAATTACGGTCATTGGATTCCATTTCAGGCCCTACATGCCCAATATTAAGGGTATTTTCTCAATTCTTTGTTATTACATTTTAACACCTAAAGAAGTCAAAATAAACAATGGATAGGAAATTTGCACTCCTTGTAAACTTAGAAATCCATAGGAACTGAAATTTTTACAATCGAAGCTCTCTAGATCAATTAGTGGGTTTTGACTAAAACCCACTGATTAACCTAGAGAACTCCGATTGTAAAAATTTCAGTTCCCATGGATTTCTGTGGTTACAAGGAGTTCAAATATGCTATCCATTGTTTATTTGGACTTCCCCGAGATGTTAAAATCTAATAATGATAAACCGAGAAGAAATCACACATTAGGGTCATTGGGCCTGAAATGGTTCCATTTCAGGCCTAACGTGCCCAATATTAAGGATCTTTTCTCGATTCTTTGTTCTTACATTTTAACACCTTGAAGAAGTCCAAATAATCAATGGATACCAAATTGAACTCTTTGTAAACTCAGAAATCCACGAGAACTAAAATTTTTACAATCGGAGCTCTCTAGGACAATCAGTGGGTTTTGACTAAAATCCACTGATTGACCTAAAGAGTTCCGATTATAAAAATTTTAGTTCCCGTGGATTTCTGAGGTTACAAGGACTTCAAATATGTTATCCATTGTTTATTTGGACTTCTCTAAGGTGTTAAAATGTAATAATGAAGAACCGAGAAGAAATCACACATTTGGGTCATTGGGTTCCATTTCAGGCCCATCGTGCTCAATATTAAGAGTCTTTTCTCGATTCTTTGTTATTACATTTTAACACCTTGAAGAAGTCCAAATAAACAATGGATAGCATATTTGAACTCCTTGTGACCTCAGAAATCCATGGGAACTGAAATTTTTACAATCAGAGCTCTCTAGGTCAATCAGTGGGTTTTGACTAAAACCCACTGATTGACCTAGAGAGCTCCGATTGTAAAAATTTTAGTTCCCATGGATTTCTGAGATCACAAGGAGTTCAAATATACTATCCATTATTTATTTGAACTTCTCCGAGGTGTTAAAATGTAATAATGAAGAACCGAGAAGAAATCACACATTAGGGTTATTGGGCCTGGGCCTGAAATGGTTCCATTTCAGGCTCACGTTGGGCCTGAAATGGTTCCATTTCAGGCTCACGTTAGGCCTGAAATGATTCCATTTCAGGGCCAACGTGGGCCTGAAATGTTTCCATTTCAGGCCCAATGTGCCCAATATTAAGGGTCTTTTCTCGATTCTTTGTTATTATATTTTAACACCTTGAAGAAGTCCAAATAAACAATGGAGCCTAACATGAGCCTAAAATGGAACCATTTCAGGCCCAACATGGGCCTGAAATGGAACCATTTAAGGCCCAATAACCCTAATATGTGATTTCTTCTCGATTCTTTATTATTACATTTTAACACCTCAGAGAAGTCCAAATAAACAATGGATAGCATATTTGAACTCCTTGTAACCTCAGAAATCCATGGGAGTTGAAATTTTTACAATCGGAGCTCTCTAGGTCAATCAGTGGGTTTTGACTAAAACCCACTGATTGACCTAGAGAGCTCCGATTGTAAAAATTTCAGTTTCAATGGATTTCTGAGGTTATAAGGTGTTCAAATTTGCTATCCATTGTTTATTTGGACTTCTTCAAGGTGTTAAAATATAATAACAAAGAATCGAGAAAAGACCCTTAATATTGGGCACGTTAGGCTTAAAATGGAAACATTTCAGGCCCATTTCAGGCCCAATGTGGGTCTGATATGTTCTTTTTGTTTTAATTTAATAAATATATTTTAATTAATTTAAATATTTTTTTGTTTTGAGAAAAGTTCCATAATATAAAAATCACAATATAAAGGAACATCTCTTTATATTCCGTCTCGGAATTCGTTACTGAGAATGAGAAAGAGAAAGACATGCAGTACTTGGCGAGAGGGGTATAAAAGGAAGTTCATTAAAATATGTGCACCCTTTAGTAACAATGAAATCATGATACGTCTTTTGGTAAATATCAATTCTTAAGTACGCTCTTTAATAAATTGTCGTAGATTAAATGACTTTTAAAATATTTTCACATCAAAACAATTTTGTTTAGATCGAATAAATGATCTAGTTTAATTACAAGAATTATACAAACTCTCTTATAATTAAACATATAAATATTATAATATTACAATTCTACAAAAGAGATTAGAATCATTATCGAAAATCTTATAGATCTTGAGTTCATGTTTGAGATTCGTAAGTCACTAGAATTCTTTCAATACTATAATCTTCCTCACCAATTCTTCAAATCATCCGATGAACGAAAGTTTGAGCTAATTCTTTTCTCACAAAATTAATTATCAAATTTTTTTCACCAAAAATTCTCCCCTTCGTAAGAGAGAGGGAGAGGGAGAGGGAGAGAGAGAGGGACGTTTCTTATAGAGTGGGAGAGAGAATTTTCTCACCCAAAATCTCTTTCTTATTTTAGATTTATTTTCTTCCAAATAAAATCAATTTCCAAATATTTGATTTCCAAAATAATATCAATTCCTTAATATTTGATTTCCAAATATTTGATTTCTAAAATAATATGAATTGCTAAATATTTGATTTCTAAATATTTTATTTTTAAAATAATATCAATTCTTCTCTCTTTTATATTTTACTTTTAATCAAATTACAAACAAAATTTTCCTCTCGCTTAATAATAAATAATTTTATTATTTAATATTTTATAAGAATAAATAATTAATCAAATTAATTTTTTTAAGAATATCCATCATGATTACACGAAGATTGTTCAGAATCATGAACTCATAATTTTAAGATCCAATAAATTTAGATAAAATTAATTAATTTTTTAATTAATTATCTAATTTATTAACTCCAAAATATTTCAATATTAAAACCCCGGAATTGAACTCTTAAGAATTATAAAATATATTTACTCAAAAAATTTGAGCAATCCATATGTTAATCAACCCTCCGTTCATGCCACCAAATTGAGCTGGTGATATTACCGTTTTACCCCTCTATTTGTATCTTGTAACCTTCAATATCACTGATTCACTATTGAACAATTATTTCATAATCTAATTATGAATTATAGCTCTTAAACTGTTCAGTGCTAAAATCAACACTCAAGAGAATCATTTTGACATCCTTTTGAAAGTCACGGATTTTGTATCTGTAAATTATATTCTCAACTAAATGTATAACCGAGTCTCCAAAATGTAAATGTTATGCATATTATTAAAACAGAGGTTTTAACAAATAAATCAAGAGACCCATGAATACAAACAAGAGGTCTATGGCTACTTCGGATTGAGATTAAATGTTGATTCAGATATCTATAATGGTACTTTAAACAAAGACTATAAAATCATATTTGGTTCTTGTCTTATATAATTATATTTTATAAATATTTTTGTTTAGTGTCATTACACTGACTGTCCAAATAAAACTGTCATATTTATAATATCAATAAATTGCATTAATAATTATTAATTAAATATCCATACTTTAATCAATTATAGATATTTTAAATATATTATCTATGATTTTAATCCTCTTATATTTAACAATATTATATACTAAAATTATAATTACAATAATATATTATGGATTTTATATAGATATTTATTTTTATGCACACAAACATAAAACAATCAAACAATAAAATAAATACTTTTTTATTTAAATCAATAATTAATAATTAATATCTATTTTATGAGCATATTCCCAACCGTGACAGCATTCATGAGGAGAAAGTTACCTAGTGCATGATAGACTTCTTACCTCTTGCGATCCAGCCCTCGTCGCTGTCACCCGTTGATTCTGTCGACAAATAAAGAAGGTTCTCACTCGGATGATTCGGTCTGACCAAGATGACCTCGGTTGCGATAGTGGATGAGTTGGGGTCGGACTTGAGAGCTTAGTAGGACAAGTGTGACTCGGGTCGGACCAAAAACAAGAGCACAAAGATGGAGGCAAGATTTCCAATGCTAGACCCCCCCCCCCCCCCCCCCCCCCCCTCCCCTCCTTTGGAGCTCCAAGGGAGGTTTATATAAGGGAGGGGAAGCCCCTTATCTTGTCAAAGTTGTCCTATCTCATTAAAACTCGATCCACTGACAAACTGACCCCTTGGCAGCTTTGGTCACTCTGTGAGATTGCCATAGCCGCCTGACAACCTGCTCACCTGTCTCTTCTGTTCTTAATTAATGCCTGCTACTTTGTCAGGTCATGATTATGGTAGCTGCCTTTTTTTCATAATGGAAAGATTTGGGGAGATCATCTAGTTGTTAGCAGTCTGACCATAGATAACTCATTCGAGTAATGTAACCACTCGGTCACTCAGGCTTCTCCTACCAGTTAGTTGTGAACCTACCCAAGTTTGGTCAACTGAGCGAGGATGACCAATTAGATAAGCTAGGCATCTTGCCTATCCCTGCCCTGAGAACAAACCTGTCGTCCAGGAAATCCGACCATCCCTGACACGACGAAGACTGCTTTACTGACCTGGCAGATCCGACCGGCTGAGACTGCCCATACAACCGGGCTATGCAAGTCACGTCTTATAGAGGGATTGGCAGGGCATTTAAGTCATTGGGTCGGGGAGTTCCCGACTGACGCGCCCGGCCGGGAAGACTCGACCGGGAGGACCCGAATACCTTTGTTACTTCCCTTTCTACAGGGGACCTAACCCGAGTTTCTACTTTAGCTCAACTGAGTAGTCCCGACCGGGAGAGCCCGGCCGGGAGGACCTAACCAAGAGGACCCGAATACCTTTGTTACTTCCCTTTCTACAGGGAACCTAACCCAAGTTTCTACTTTAGCCCGACTGAATAGTCCCGATCGGGATTACTCGACTGGCTACCGTCAACCTATCTCCTCCCGAGCTCTCCTGAATTCCGATCCCTCAGGTTAGGTTGATACCTGATGCACCCAACTATCTTTGCCTGATCGAGCACTAACCCGACCGGGCTCACAACCAGCCCAGAAAACCTATCTAACCAAATCACCCGTCATGTTCGGTTGGAAGCCATTCTACTGCGAGCAGCTACCACAAGCGACTTGCTCTGATGCCGGTTGAGCATCTTCGACCCAATGGCAACACTAATTAACTTTCTCTTCTCCTCTTCTTTGGTTTGCGACTCTCTATACAATGACATAGCGAAGGTATATGATGCAATGTGATCCGAGGTAACCCGAACGGGGGTGCGGGCCTGCCCGAGCAGGGCATGTAGGAAAACCTAACTCCCGTGGAACCCACATAATAGAGCAGCCGACCAAGAACCAAGTTGATGGCTGGCCAATCGGGCTGGGGAAGGCCGGTCGACCGGTTTGAGGTGATACCCAGTCAGCCGGACCAATACGCCAAACTACCAGGATGGAAGCTTGGGGCACAAGGACGATCGGGCTAGATTCAAAATGCGAGGGTGGTGCCATTACCGACCAATCGACCGGGCTGACATCGGTCGGTCAGCCGGGCCGCGAGTGGCCGGTCGGCCAGCCTCGAGCGTCCGGTCGGCTAAGACTAGGTATCCGATTGGGCTAGGGGCATTTGCGAGTTGTGAGGGATATTACCGAGTTCCTCTTGAAATGCGAAGGACCCAACAAACCTCCCTATCAGATAACATGACAAAGATGACTCACTGAGGTGAGGAATATTTATGGAAGGTTGGCGGTCATACCTCTAGGTTCACACTAGGGGATAATAAGGCTGCGCTAGCCCCTTGAATCGACAGACAATTATGAAAGGTGAGCGACCGTACCACTAAGTCAGAAGGCTACGTGGTACTGTGATGGGCTCGGCCGCCCTCTTGTCGGCTGTTAGAGGCCCGTTGACGGATTCGTTGGCAGGAGGGGACCAGTCCTTATCTGTTATCTTTTCGGCCGAACCGTTACTACCCGATCAGAGGATTTCCGTAACCCGATCGGCGGTCCTTCTAGCGTCCGATCGGCGACCTAGCAGTCAGTCTTCGGTCAGGATCCGAACAAGTCATTACGGGATGACTCCCTTTTTACTTGCCGACAGGATCACAATGTTTGAACTAAACACTGTCTACATTGGCATAAGCTAGTACTCCACCGGAGATTCGCCTCAACTGTCTATCGGTTCAAGAAGACGTTAACTATAGGTGATGAGACCATAAATTGAAACGTCATACTCGGTTAGATTTTAGTTTTTACCCTCTTAATTATGAATTGCTATGAATTTATAACTCTATTATATTCTCTTTCCCTTGCCATCATCTATTGTCAATTCAATGATACAGAGTTTGCAGGACAAATGTTGGCTGTGCAGCTTTTTGGAATGTTGTCCACTTGTGAGGTTTTTCATTATTTATGGGCCCATTATCCAATGTTATACTTCACGCCATTACTCTAAAACTCTTAAGGAGCTCAATGTGACTTGATTCGCCTAATAGACTTTTATTGATAATCACAAGGAATTTTCATTAGCAAGATGAGTCACCTACCTCTCACTACCGTATTTATCTGTTATAGTTGTCGTCTTTCTAACTTAACTAGTCAACAGCAATCGCGCCTAATAATTTATACGTTTGTTTGCTGCATTTATTTGTTCTTGCTTAAGTTATCATTAGCATCAGTTTTAGGAATTAACCTCTGATGCTCGGGGAATTCAAAGCATAAGGAACCTCATGAACATAATATAAATCATTCCTTTAGGGCTAAATAATTCCTGACGCCACTTGAAATTAGGAGATATATATTTCCACTAAACCAATTCTCTTGGTCAATGAAATAATAACAATTTACCAAAAGGCGTACGTAACAATTAGAAATTAGCAAAGGACGTCCCATGGTTTATATTTTACCAAAGGGCGCACTCATTATAGTGAACTTCCTTTTATACCCCTCCTGTTATCTATTGTCTTTCTCTTTCTCTCTCAGTAATAAATTCAGAGACGTTAGCACATGCAACGTGACTTAATTATTTAATTTTATTTTAAAATAATATATTATGGAATCGACGCTAAATTAAAAAACGTAAGGTAAAAAATGAAAAAATATTTCACTTAAAAAATTTCTCATTCAACGTGATTTAAAAATATAAATAAAAGATTTTTATTTTTATTAATAGAAATTAATATATTAAATAATATTTAATAAATAAATTAATGTATAAAAAGTTTTTTTGAAACAAACGGTTGGATTTAAAAATATAAATAAATGATTTTTATATTTGATTAATAGAAATTAATATATTAAATAATATTTAATAAATATATTAATCAATAAAAATTTTTTTGACAAAAACTGATAGTAGGCCTAAAATATTTTTATTTAGGCTCACGTTGGGCCTGAAATAAAAATATTTCAGGGTCAGCGTGGGCCTGAAATTTTTTATTTCAGGCCCACATTGGGCCTGAAATCTTTTGATTCATTCAGGCCCGACGTGAACTCAAATTTTTTTTCTATTTTAAAAATATATTAATATATTAAAAAACCTATCAAAACACTTAATTTCAGATTCAAATGCAAGGCCTGAAGTCATCCCAGGAGGGTCTGAAGTCAAATAACTTCAGATCCTATAAATAATTAATTTAATAAATAATAATTAAAAATAAAAAATATTATTAATATTAAAAAAATTTCAGTGCTCTTTGGCCTGAAGTCATCCGACTTCAGGCTTAAGGAGGGCCTGAAGTCTGATGACATCAGGCCCAAGGAGGGCCTGAAGTCTCATAACTTCAGGCCCTCCATTATTAAATATAAAAAAAATTTATAAGAAGTATAATATATAATTACATATTATTTATAATTTTTATAAAAAAGGTATAATATATAATTACATAATAATAAAATGCTATAGGAGTGGTTTAGGTATATCAGAGAGTTTTGAGCAAAACTCACTGATGGACCTACTATATTTGAAATTCTGAAAACTCTAAATCAGTAGACAAGGTTTAGCTAGAAGATGAGATTTTGGGTGCCGAAACCTCTAATCTTACTGTATCACCAATGCTATAGGAGTGGTTTTGGTAAATCAGTGAGTTTTGAGCAAAACTCACTGATGGACCTACCATATTTGGAATTCTGAAAACAATATATCAGTAGACATGGTTGAGCTAGGAGATGAGATTTTGGGTGCCGAAACCTCTAATCTAGCTGTATCACTAATGCTATAGGAGTGATTTAGGTATATCAGTGAGTTTTGAGCAAAACTCACTGATGGACCTACCATATTTGAAATTCAGAAAACCCTATATCAGTAGACAGGGTTGAACTAGGAGATGAGATTTTAGGTGTCGAAACCTTTAATCTTGCTGTATCACCAATGCTATAGGAGTGGTTTAGGTATATCAGTGAGTTTTGAGCAAAACTCACTGATAGACCTACCATATTTGGAATTCTGAAAACTCTATATCAGTAGACAGGGTTGAGCTAGGAGATGAGATTTTGGGTGTCGAAACCTCTAATCTTGTTGTATCACCAATGCTATAGGAGTGGTTTAGGTATATCAGTGAGTTTTGAGCAAAACTCACTGATGGACCTACCATATTTGGAATTCTGAAAACCCTATATCAGTAGACAGGGTTGTGCTAGGAGATGAGATTTTAGGTGCCGAAACCTGTAATCTTGCTGTATCACCAATGCTATAGGAGTGGTTTAGGTATATCAGTGAGTTTTGAGCAAAACTCACTGATGGACCTACCATATTTCGAATTCTGAAAACCCTATATCAGTAGACAGGGTTGAGCTAGGAGATGAGATTTTAGGTGCCGAAACCTCTAATCTTGTTGTATCACCAATTCTATAGGAGTGGTTTAGGTATATCAGTGAGTTTTGAGCAAAACTCACTGATAGACCTACCATATTTGGAATTCTGAAAACTCTATATCAGTAGACAGGGTTGACCTAGGAGATGAGATTTTGGGTGCCGAAACCTCTAATCTTGCTGTATCACCAATGCTATAGGAGTGGTTTAGGTATTTCAGCGAGTTTTGAGCAACACTCACTGATAGACCTAAACCACTCCTATAGCATTGGTGATACAGCAAGATTAGAGGTTTCGACACCCAAAATCTCATCTCCTAGCTCAACCCTGTCTACTGATATAGGGTTTTCAGAATTCCAAATATGGTAGGTCCATTAGTGAGTTTTACTCAAAACTCACTGATATACCTAAACCACTCCTATAGCATTGGTGATACAGCAAGATTAGAGGTTTCGGCACCCAAAATCTCATCTCCTAGCTCAACCTTGTCTACTGATATAGAGTTTTCAGAATTCTAAATATGGTAGGTCCATCAGTGAGTTTTGATCAAAACTCACTGATATACCTAAACCACTCCTATAGCATTGGTGATACAGCAAGATTAGAGGTTTCGACACCCAAAATCTCATCTCCTAGCTCAACCCTGTCTACTGATATAGAGTTTTCAGAATTCTAAATATGGAAGGTCCATCAGTGAGTTTTGCTCAAAACTCACTGATATACTTAAACCACTCTTATAGCATTTTATTATTATGTAATTATATATTATACCTTTTTATAAAAATTATAAATAATATGTAATTATATATTATACTTTTTATAATTTTTTTTATATTTAATAATGGAGGGCCTGAAGTCATCAGACTTCAGGCCCTCCTTGGGCCTGAAGTCGGATGACTTCAGGCCAAAGGGCACTGAAATTTTTTTAATATTAACAATATTTTTTATGTTTAATTATAATTAAATAAATTAATTATTTATAAAATCTGAAGTTATTTGACTTCAGATCCTCCTAGGATGACTTCAGGCCCTGCGTTTGAATCTGAAATTAAGTGTTTTGATAGGTTTTTTTATATATTAATGTATTTTTAAATAGAAAAAAAATTTGAGTTCACGTCGGGCCTTAATCAAAAGATTTCAAGCCCAATGTGGGTCTAAAATAAAAAATTTCAGGGCCACGCTTGGCCTGAAATAAAAATATTTCAGGCCCACGGTCAGTTTTTTTCAAAAAATTTTTTTATACATTAATATATTTATTAAATATTATTTAATATATTAATTTCTGTTAATTAAATATAAAAATCATTTATTTATATTTTTAATGCTTCTATCTTTATAAAAATCATTTATTTATATTTTTAATGCTACTATCTTTATAGCAAAACTCACAGATAGACCTAAACCACTTCTATAGCATTGGTGATACAGCAAGATTAGAGGTTTCGGCACCCAAAATCTCATCTCCTAGCTCAACCCTGTCTACCGATATAGAGTTTTCAGAATTCCAAATATGGTAGGTCTATCAGTGAGTTTTGCTCAAAACTCACTGATATACCTAAACCACTCCTATAACATTGGTGATACAGCAAGATTAGAGGTTTCAGCAGCCAAAATCTCATCTCCTAGCTCAACTCTGTCTACTGATATAGGTTTTCAGAATTCCAAATATGGTAGGTCCATCAGTGAGTTTTGCTCAAAACTCACTGATATACCTAAACCACTCCTATAGCATTGGTGATACAGCAAGAATAGAGGTTTCGACACCCAAAATCTCATCTCCTAGCTCAACCCTGTCTACTTTCCAAATATGGTAGGTCCATCAGTGAGTTTTGCTCAAAACTCATTGATATACCTAAACCACTCCTATAGCATTGGTGATACAGCAAGAATAGAGGTTTCGGCACCCAAAATCTCATCTCCTAGCTCAACCCTGTCTACTGATATAAGGTTTTTAGAATTCCAAATATGGTAGGTCCATCAGTGAGTTTTGTTCAAAACTCACTGATATACCTAAACCACTCCTATAGCATTGGTGATACAGCATGATTAGAGGTTTCGGCACCCAAAATCTCATCTCCTAGCTCAACCCTGTCTACTGATATAGAGAGAATTCCAAATATGGTAGGTCTATCATTGAGTTTTGCTCAAAACTCACTGATATACCTAAACCACTCCTATAGCATTGGTGATACAACAAGATTATAGGTTTCGGCACCCAAAATCTCATCTCCTAGCTCAACCCTGTCTACTGATATAGAGTTTTCAGAATTCCAAATATGGTAGGTCCATCAGTGAGTTTTGCTCAAAACTCACTGATATATCTAAACCACTCCTATAGCATTGGTGATACAGCAAGATTAGAGGTTTCGGCACCCAAAATCTCATCTCCTAGCTCAACCCTGTCTACTGATATAGAGTTTTCAGAATTCCAAATATGGTAGGTCTATTAGTGAGTTTTGCTCAAAACTCACTGATATACCTAAACTACTCCTATAACATTGGTGATACAGCAAGATTAGAGGTTTCGGCACCCAAAATCTCATCTCCTAGCTCAACCCTGTCTACTGATATAAAGTTTTCAGAATTTCAAATATAGTAGGTCCATCAGTATGTTTTGCTCAAAACTCATTGATATACCTAAATCACTTCTATAGCATTTTATTATTATGTAATTATATATTATACCATTTTTATAAAAATTATAAATAATATGTAATTATATATTATACTTTTTATAATTTTTTTTATATTTAATAATGGAGGGCCTGAAGTCATGAGACTTCATGCCCTCCTTGGGCCTGAAGTCATCAGACTTCAGGCCCCCCTTAGGCCTGAAGTCGGATGAGGGCCTGAAGTCTGATGACTTCAGGCCAAAGGGCACTGAAATTTTTTTAATATTAACAATATTTTTTGTGTTTAATTATTATTTATTAAATTAATTATTTATAGGATCTGATGTTATTTGACTTCAGACCCTCCTAGGATGACTTCAGGCCCCTGCATTTGAATCTGAAATTAAGTATTTTGATAGGTTTTTTTTATATATTAATATATTTTTAAAATAGAAAAAAAATTTGAGTTCACGTTGGGCCTGAATCAAAAGATTTCAGGCCCAATGTGGGCCTGAAATAAAAAATTTTTGGCCCACGCTGGGCCTGAAATATTTTTATTTCAGGCCCAGCGTGGGCTTTAATAAAAATATTTCAGTGGGCTTTAATAAAAATATTTCAGGCCCAGCGTGGGCCTGAATAAAAATATTTCAGGTCCAGCGTGGGCCTGAAATCAATAGATTTCAGTTTCAGGCCCACTGTCAGTTTTTTTTCAAAATAAAATTTATTCATTAATATATTTATTAAATATTATTTAATATATTAATTTTTATTAATCATATATAAAAATCATTTATTTATTTTTTTAAATCACGTTGGATGAGAAATTTTTTAAGTGAAATATTTTTTTAATTTTTACCTTATATTTTTTAATTTAGCGCCGATTCCATAATATATTATTTTAAAATAAAAGTCAGTAAGTAAGTCACGTTGCATGTGCTGACGTCTTAGAATTTATTACTGAGAGAGAAAGAGAAAGACAATAGATAACAGGAGAGGTATAAGAGGAAGTTCACTATAATGAGTGTCCCCTTTGGTAAAATATAAACCACGGGACGCCCTTTGGTAATTTCCAATTGTTACGTACGTCTTTTGGTAAATTGCCGATGAAATAATAAGAGAATTATGAATTGGGAACAATGGGATTGATCATGTGAACGCAATGGCACACGAATACATCACCACAAAATATCTCTACATTATCGACGGAAATTATTGACGGAATACTGATAGAAATTTCGCTATTGAAAACAATTCTATCGAAACCAATATACCGACGGAAAAAGTTTTCGTTGGTAAGGTTATCGATGGAATTAGGCTTCCGTCGGGAATTTTTTCCAATGGATTAACAAATTTCGTTGGCAAAAACTGGGCAATGATGCCGACAGAAAGAAAAAATATCATCAGTAATTACCGACAGAAAGTCAAAGTTCCACCGATAATCACCGACGGAGAGTCAAGTTCTGTTGATAATCACCGACGGAAAGTCCATTCAATCGGTATAATCACCAACAAAACTTGGCTTTCCGTCAATAATTATCGAAACAATTCACGTCAAAATGTTTGATATTTACCAACAGAATTGATATTCCGTTGGTACGTCAGAGAATTAAAAAAATTTACAATTGTCTATTTGTAATTGGGATTATCATGTATACATTTTTCATATAATTATAAAATCATCACAGGCGATGGTATCCAAACACAAATATATCAACACAAACAAATACATATCCAAACAAACACAAGATAATCAAGCAAACACAGATACACAAAAACACAAACTATCAAACTAACTAAAGTATGTAAATACACAAACAAAAACAAACTAAAGTATACTTACATCAAAATCAAGTATCTATATTTGTCTATCCAATCGCATACATCAAAAAACGAATACATGATCTCAGTTCGATAGTAGAAACCTGTAGTAAATAAAATATTACGATTAAAATGATGTATAGCATGAACTATATAACTAATTTTAATCGAATACAATAGTAGATGATGTTGAAGAAATAAGCATATTAGAATATATAAACAGAATAAATATATTTTTCAAGGTTTAACGTATGATAAATAAAAAACTAAGTTGTAGTTAACAAACCTTAGTAAAAGCTAATGAGCAGGGTCTGAGGGATCTTGACTCCTGTGACTCAAAACTATGCTTTGTCGGAGGAGGCACACGCATTAAAGCTATAATATCTCGCATATGGCCCATGAGAGCTCTATTTTCATCCCTAAGCTTCTGATCTTTCTTTGCTCTCCTCACATCCTCATCAAGTCTCCTCTACATTTCGGCGGTCATCTACTGCTCCATCCTCTCATCTATAGCGGTCATTTGAGTGTGCAGTTCCTGCTTTTCATATCTTAAAGTCGCCATCTCAGAAGAAGAGGAACTAGCACGACTCCTAGGATGCCTTAAGTGCTCAAAAGAAATTTTGGCCTGAGAGCCTAAACCGTAGAGGGTGGAATTTTTTGTTTGTCCACGACAACATCACAATATATCTCGTTAGGCGTGTCGATGGACAGAGACTGTAACTCCCCCCTACTACAGGCTGAGATGCCTGAGCGACTCTGTCAAGGATTTTTGTCTGTATTGTAAAATATAAGATGATTAATGAACAATTTGATGACAAGTACTGAAAGTCAGCAATATATAAACTATTATATAAAGTTGATTTACTTACGTGGATGGCCTCAAAACGAGCATCGACAAATGTGCAATCTTTTTTCTTATGAGTCTTCACAAAGACCTCTATACTAGTAGGTTGTCGAGCTAGTTGATGTTCCTATATACACAAATATATTAGGCCAAAGTTATGCAAGTTTGGTAATAAATAGAAATCTTGCTTTGTACCAACTTTAAATTAAACTTACTAAATCCATAGCATGCTCAACAATATATTTGGACTTAGATGCATGACAAGTGGTTCCGGTGCTCGGGCCACCTGGCTCAGTGTTTTTATTAGCTTGAGCCTTATCAGCATTTTGGTTCCATCTTTGTTCAGCCTAGGTAGTCGTTCATGCACCCCATATCTATGCAGAAACATACACCGATTTATACCTTTTGTCTGATATAATAGAGGAAGTCTTTGTAAATATTGGCACAATAAATATTCTAAATTGCATTAAATATCTCCTCCTGGCCCTCCTCCCACGTATATCTGTTTTGCATTTATAAGTTAAAAATTTAGCATAGTAATGGGTAAATATATCATAAAAATCAAATTATATATCTTCATCTCATGATCCATATGCTTCCATGCAGTACTTCTGCATACTCGTTCCTTAAATTTGCTAGTGATATAAGAGGATATTCAATGGACATCTGGAATAAAACTACATGAAAAAATAAGAACTTATGAGAATGATATTCTAAATAATATATAAAGTACTTTAATTACTAATAACAACAAATACTTACAATTCTCCAACAACTCGTAAAAACCCTATAGCAACAGGTAACTATTGTCTACTACTCTGCCATAAGGAATGTGAAATAATATTATAAGACATCATAACAAAGGTGACTAACATGATAATAAAAATACAAAACAATATTGAAGCATAACTTACTTGATCAACAATAATGCTAATATTTAATCAACATTAACTGTTGGATCGAGAAAACCGATAGAGGGGGGGGTGAATATCGGAAATCGTTCGGACTTTCGTAAAGAGTACGTACGCAGCGGAAAAATAAAATTAAAAGCACACAGCACAAAAACACAGTCGATTTACTTGGTTCGGAGCCTGTGTCGACTCCTACTCCAAGGCCCACGGTCGTTGACCGTTTACTATGGGCAATTCTATATACGCGCAAAATCAGTTTACAAAAATAGATTTACAAGTATAGCACTATAAACTTTTAATAAAAAAATCTCTTCTTTTACCGACGTCCGGTTGTAGGTTGACTTTCCGGAACAAGGCGTGAGCACAGAAGAGCGTGGTAGCTTTGGATCGAGAGTGTTGTTAAAGGCTTGGGCGTTGGGTGCTATTTATAGCACCCTGGGGCGCCCTGCCACGTGTCAAGCGATCCGCTTTTAGCTCGGTCAGGCGTTATCCCATCCAAATAGGGATAATTTTGACTCTGGAGGTGCCCTGGTCGTAGAGGGCGCCTTGGCTGACTTCTTCCGCGCAGAAATCTCGGCTGTGGATAAAGATGAAGCTTCGCAGTCTTGGGTGCGGAGGTGCCCTGGCTGCTGAGGGCGCCCTGGCTGACGAGGGCGCCTTGGCTGCTGAGGGCGCCTTGCCCAGTAAGCAGCCGAAGCCCTTTTTGCTTCACTTGGTTCTGGTTCACCTTGGGGGCACCCTGGACACTCAGGGCGCCCTGCTCAGCAGCTGCCTCACTCCTTTGAGGCTCTCTGAGTTGCAGACACACGTTCCTTCGGTCCTGCATCCAGGGTTAGTCCAAAACACAATAAAACAATTAGTTTATACAGCCTTAGCTGTCTTGGTTCTGACTTTGGTCTCCAAAATGGAGCCCTAGGTCGAACCGATGCCTACTGTTCCCTCGACGGGGAACGCGTCCTCACCTACTCCTCTCGGGAGAATTTACCTGATGCCAACCGCTCCTTTGGTTGGACTTTTGCCTGACGGTCCTTTGTCAGGTCTTGGATGCCGAGCTGCCCTTTGCTCGGTGCCTAGCATTCCTTCGCTAGGGCTTCAGTCCCAGGCTATCCTTCGCCTGGCGCCTAGCAGTCCTTCGCTAGGGCTTTTGACTCTGGCATTCCTTCGCCAGTGCCTAGCAGTCCTTTGCTAGGTCTTTTTACCCTGGCATTCCTTCGCCAGTGCCTAGCAGTCCTTCGCTAGGGCTTTTCCTGTACACTAGAGTAACTTGTTAGACAACAAGTAAGACTTAACTTTTGAGCTATGTTGCCATTATCAAAACACAGGTTTGACTTAGGTGCATTCTGCACCAACAATCTCCCCCTTTTTGATTTATGGCAACCCTAGTTCAAAAAGTTAAGTTTAATCAAAAGCAAGAAATTTGTTCCCTCCTCCTGGAAGGAATCTCCCCCTAGATTTTTCAAAAATTCGTGGGGTTAAAAACTTTACTTGTACTTTGAAAACTTAAGTTTTAGCTACTTAGAGAACTTTCAATAACTTAAGTTAAAAGTACATAGGTAAGTTTTTGAAGCATAATTAGAGTACTTAAAAAGGTTTAACGTTTTAAGTTTTGAGGTACTCAAAAGTTTTGAAAGTGTTAACTTAAGTACTTGGTAAGATTTCAAAGGCTTAAGTAAAAAAAACTTTAGTACATTTTGGAAAGCTTAAGTACTTAATAATAAATTTTTGAATATTTAAGTACGTAACAAATTTTGAAAAGCTTAAGTACTTACTTAATTAATAAATTAAAAAAAACCTAAGTACTTAGTTAATAATTTAAAGAAGATTTTTGCTTAAGTACTTAGCTAATTTTGAAAAGGTTTTTGAAAAGTTTAAGTACTTAGAAAATTTTAAACTTAAGTATTTTGAAAGCTTTTTGAATAAAGGATAAAGTAAAAAAAATATTTGAGAAAAATATTTGAGCAAAAATGTTTTACTCTCTCCTTTCCCAAAGAAGATTTTGAAAACTTTATGAATGAATAGGAAAAAAAACATTTGAAAGCTTGAGTAAAAACTTTGAAAGCTTTATGAACAGCTAAAAAAATTTCCTTATGCAAACTTTTTGAATAACAAAAATCAATTTTAATTTTACTCTCTCCTTTTCTATCTCTCCCCCTTTGCCATATATCAAAACAGATAAGTGTAGCAAAAAAATAAGATTGCATAAAAGAGATAAGTAAGATTTTGCTGTACTAAATCAATTCCTAATTTTGACATAAATTAACTCAGTCAATTTTCTCTGTAGGGACCTGTCTAACCCAATTAGCTACTTACTAACTGTTAGAAACAGTAGTTTTTGCTAGGGTTAGTCAAGTTAAGTGCTTCTGTTCAAGTTAGATTTTCTAAGCTTGACACTTAACTTGATTGCTGTGTAAGTTGTATTTAGTGCCCCAATTACTGCAGATGCACTGACTTAAAGCATCCTGAATTAAGGCAAAGACCTAAGCATCTCAACCTTTTCTAGGTTATCAATCAAAAGTACCCTAAGGTGCTTGTGAGATGCTGGCTTCTAAGTCTATAGGTGCATGCAGTTCTAGGGTTAGGATCTAGGCTAAGTCCATTTTCGAAAAAGCCCTAGTTTTGAAAAGGGGGTAGTTTTGAAATATAAAACTAAGTCGAAAATGAAAACTGATTTTGAAATTAAGTAAAATAGTTTTTCAAATTCTAATTTTAAAAAAATGTTAAATCAGAAAAATAATCTATTCTACTGAGCACAATCCTAACAAAAAAAAATACTTATAAACTGGTCAATAGATAATAAAGCAGGTACTCAAGGTTCAACATAGTCAAATAGTCAACCACAAGTCAACCCTACTGAGTAGGGGCAGTCAAATACTGGTACAATACTAAGCAGATCTAAGATGAGGGACCGGGATGATCAGAGGAGGCTGGCTGCCAGGATCGAAATAGGGTCATCATCTCGTGATACTCTGCCTCTCTGGCCTCCCTCTCGGCTCGAAGGGCGCTCATGTAACTGTTGTAGTAGCCACTTCCTCTCGGAGGCTCTGAACATGTGTCTCTAGCTGAGCCACTCGATCGTGGAGTGTCGGTGGAGCGGGCTCATCGATGTGCGCTCGGGCTGCTGCTGCTAGATCTCCGACGTCGACCTCAACCTCCTCGTCTGAATCAATCGGAGGAGCTGCTCTCTGACGTCTCCAGGACAAGACCCCGGTACCGGACACCTCTATACCTGCTAGGGCGAAGTTTCTATAGCCAATTTCATCGTAGTCAGTCAGATCGGCCATTTCTCCCTCGGTAATGTTCCTACCATGATGATGTAATAGGGACGTGATAATGTGGCAGTAGGGTGTACGTACCCGCCCTTGCGTGGTCACACTGGATGCGTGTAGGATAGTGTGAAACATATGAAGTCCTATATCAATATCAAGCTGGTGAATCAGGGTGTACAGGAGAAAGGTATGGAATGGTCGCATAGTGGTGATGTCCCTGGTGGATAATGGCAGAATACATCGGACTAAGACCCTATATAGGGCGTAGTCCTGGACCTCTAAATCGACTGACTGAAATCGTCTGGCCACTGGATGCCTAAAGAAATATGAGTGTAATGTATCTAAGGTGATGTGAGAGTAGGGAGCATCAAAGGGAGGCTCCCTAGGAGGATAACAACAGAAGGTGGACTGCGAGGGTCGTAGTCCTAGAAATCGGTTCAGTAATGCTGGTGTGATAGTTAAGGGAATACCTTGAACCATGGTGGAGAACACGAGATTATCCTGTCTAATGATATTATTGTAAAATTCTGCACATAAGGAAGTATTGATTGGGTGTGTGCAGAATGCGAGATTGTCCAGTTGGTAGAGGTTTATGACGTTCATAGCTAGAGGGCAGGATTGGGTGAAGAATAGTCTATTCAAGTAGCTTGTCTTAATAGGTTTATAGGTGGTACGAGAGAACTTATTACACAATTCTAAATTGGGAAACCTAGGATCAGGACTAGGTTGAGTACCGGGTTCTGCCTGATTAAGTCGGCGTCTTCTAAGAGAAAGAATGTATACTTAAAGAAAGTATGCATTTAATGAAGATTGAAAAGAAATTAAAAAAAAATTATACCGGTTTGCTCGGGGAGGCATTGTTGAAGATGAGGGCTTGAGAGCTTGAGAGGGTTGCAAGATCTCTTGGAAGGTAGAAAGTTGAGGAGGAGAAGTGTTTTTGGTGTGAAGAGAAGAAGAGGAAGGGAGCCCCTTTTTATAGGCAGTTTCGGGCGCCCTTTCTCGGGAGGGCGCCCTGACTGGCGAGGGCGCCCTGACTGGCGAGGGCGCCCCGACCAGTGAGGGCGCCTTTGTAGGACCGGTGCCGTCGATAGAGGGGGGGGTGAATATCGATCGTGAAAATTATTCGCGGAAACTTCGTAGAAAACTTTTAGTTTGTTCTGGATTCAGGGTTAGTAGCAGCGGAAAACAAACAGAACGAATAAAACAATAATACAAGGACACAGCGGGATTATTTACTTGGTTCCCGACCCCCCAGGGTCAGTACATCCAAGGCCTATGTACTCGGCGTGAGTCCACTATTGGTCTCCTTTCCGGAATTTCCGGAGGCGGAGAAACCTGACTTACAGTGCGATATTACAATCAAAATATAATGAAATTTAAGTGCGGTAATTAACAAAATGCAAACCAACAAAAATCTGAAACTCGGCCGATCTGGACCTCCGAAGAGCCGTGCACTTCCTCCTGGAGCCTCCCGGTCGTAGAGCCTCGTTTCTAGTGCGTTGCAGTAGGTCAGAATGATCAGAACAGTACTTGGCAGTTGTGTCTGAAGCAGAGGGGTCGAAGCCCCTTATATAGGCCTCCTGGGGGCGCCCTGGACGCTGGGGGCGCCCCGGAAGACTCGGTGAAACCTTATCCTTGCGCCTACCTCGCCGCGGGAGATAAGATCATTGACCAAGGCGCCCTGGACCTCCGGGGCGCCCTCATGATGGCTTATATGTGTTTTGGGTTCGAAACTGCAAATACAACTTTGAACCAAGGCGCCCCGGACACTCAGGGCGCCTCGCTTGACACCTGTTCTGCCTGCTTCACGTTTACTGCATTTTTACCTTTGGCTCAGGGTGCCCTGGCTGTTCAGGGCGCCCTGGTTGGTGAGGGCGCCCTCCTTGATGGGGGCGCCCTCCTTAAAGCCTGCAAATTGGTTTTTTTGCTTGCTTTGCCTCCGGTTCTTGTTACCTGCAAGATACACAAACACAAAGCATATATACATATAATATTAGGCTTAAGGACTTGGTTCGGACTTCGGATTTGCACGAAATCCTAGGTCGAACCGGCACGAGTTCCTATCCCCGAGAACTCTCCCTTCACCTACTCCTTTCAGGAGGCGGTTGCCACCCAGCCCTTCGGGTGGACTTTTACTTAGCTTCCGATTACTCCGGATCTCGAGACGCCCAAACCCTGACCCGTCTCTACTCCTGTCCTTAGTCATCGCTCAGCTAAGTTGCTTAGTCCCTCGGACCAAGTCTTTATTTCCTAGCCGCCCTTCGCCAGGTGCCTAGCAGCCCTTCGCTAGGTCTTTGTTACCAAGCGGTCCTTTGTCTGGTGCCTAGCAATCCTTCGCTAGGTCTTCTATGCCTAGTAGTCCTTCACTAGGTGCCTAGCAGCCCTTCACTAGGTCTTCTATGCCTAGTAGTTCTTCACTAGGTGCCTAGCAGGCCTTCGCTAGGTCTTAGGGTTACGATACCTAGCAACCCTTCGCTAGGTGCCTAGCAGCCCTTCGCTAGGTCTTAAGGTTACGATACCTAGCAGCCCTTCGCTAGGTGCCTAGCAGCCCTTCGCTAGGACTTAGGGTTACGATACCTAGATTAACTAGGACTTTTCTTCAGCTTAGATTACTTCTCTTTTGCTCCCCTTTGTCTGTTCAATATATCACTGACTTAAGTGAATTGTCAAACATTAAAACACTTAAAGAGGAACAACATTGATGCAACTTGCACCAACAATCTCCCCCTTTTTGATGTTTGACAATAACTTAAGTTAGATTGGTTTAAGGGGCTAACTTACTATCCTTGGGGAAAAATTGACTTTAGTTTTGAACATATTTTGATCCTCCAAAAAAATAAGCAAAAATTTCTAACGTCTAACTTAAGAGCATACCTCTCCCCCTTTGTCACACATCAACAAAAAACACAGGAAAATACTTGTACCAACAATGAGAAATTTTGGTTCTTTTTGAAAAATACTTGGTGAAAGCATTGTATTTTGAATGATATATTACATTTTTGAAAAAAACTGCATATAATTTTGAAAAAGATGTTATTCGCTTTGAAAAATACAAGTACATTGAAAATGATCTTTAACAACATGTAAGTACTTTTGAAAGAATTTGTACCTTTTTGAAAAATATAAAGTATGTTTTGGAAAATGCATAACTTTTGAAAAAAAATGTTATTTTGGAAAATATAAATATTATGCCTATTTTGCAAGTACTAACTGTTTTTGAAAGGGATGAGACTTTGAGAAATATAAGTAATTTTTGAAACATAATATTTTACTTGACTAAGTTTCTTTTCCAGTCTGACACAATCCTGGGAAACCTTGTTGACTACAAGGACATTTTCTTAAGTGTCCTGGAATTTTTTCAAAGTTAAGTAAATATTAATAGAATTTTGAAAAAAAATGATAGTACTTTTGAAAATATATGCTGCTGCATTTTGAAAAATGTGTGAACTTTTGAAAACTCAATATAATACTTGATTTGGTTTATCTTCCAGTCTGACATTATCCTTGGAAACCTTGTTGATTACAAGGACATTTCCTAAGTGTCCTGGAATTTCTTCAAACTCAAGTAAATATTGTTTCAAAGATAATTTCATAGGTCACACGAATACAATAGACTAATAGTATTATTCAAATTGATAGTATTTTAAAACAAATACTTATGTTTTCTCAGGATTTGAAAATACTGCGCATGACAACATTTGAAATATTTAATTTGATCTCCCCCTAAACTTGACCCAGTCCTGGGAAGCTTGTTGACCACAAGTACTCTTCCTCGAAGTCTTAAGGTTTGATTCAAATTAAAGAATAATTTTTCAAAATAATTTTAACACTTGTTAGACTCCCCCTAAATTTGACACGTCCTAGGAGTCCTTGAAGATCATAAAGTGGACCTTTCCTCTGTGTCTTTAGGGTTTATCAAAGTCAAAGAAACAATAATTTTTAAGTAGATAAATTTTGAAGCCACAATTTGGAAAGAAGATAATTTTGAAAACATATATAATGCAAATTAAGGTGGAGTTTTCAAAAAATATTTTTAATAAAAAGAACAAAACAGTCCCCCTGCATCCAACACCGTTTGACCCTAACTAAGTGCCTTAAGGAACTTTAGTGTTGTCCTAAGAGACTTGTGTCTAATTGAGTGAGTCAAACAATTTTCAAAGGATATAATTTTTGAAAAACGTATAATATGTATATTCAATCAAACAAGCATGAATTCCATAAAAACATTATTATGTTGAAGCACTATTTTGAAAATATATTTTTAGGAAAATATTCTAACCATTTTGAAAAATAATTTTGAAAAATATTTTTCAATTCATTAGTCCTTAACATCTCACCCATTTTAGATGTATCAATACAACAAGCATGATTGCCTTATAAGTGTATTGTGAGATGCTTGAATCATTTTTCTTTAATTTATTTTTCAATTCTAAGATTTAATTGAAGCTTGTGTTAGATTTGAATTTGACAAGAAGTAACTTGAATTTGAATTTCAAAAATTGGCTTCCAGGTCTTGGGGAGACACTAGGCCTTCTTTGGCCGTAGCCTTATGGGATCATCCACCCTTTCCTTGACAAAGCCTTTTAATGAAATTCCATTTTCAAGATTACTTTTTTTGAAAAATTCTGGTCTAACTAGTTTGGATCTTGGATCGGTAGCTTCGGCTAGTTTCACCAGTCTAAAGAGACCAAGTATACTTGATCTTATTAGAATTGGCTTCCCTAACGTACTATCATCTCACCGCCACCCAATACTAGGTTGATCAAGTTTCAATTATTCCTATTCCTATAGCCGTTCTAATATATGCATAAAATTTAAATATGAATGACATGTCATATATTTTTAAAAGAATAGCAGATGCATGCCATGGCAATTATGCATGAGTCAAACAAGTCCAAAGCATTTTATTTAAGTTTCTAAAATGTATCAAATTCCCGATTTGATACATGTCGAGTGAACCCGCGAATATGTCAACCCACTTTGACATATTTAATTTTATTAATTTTAATTGTTACACTTTGGTTAAAATTTTACTTTAGTTTGAGTTTAAGTTATTTAATATTTTAGTTGGATTCAGGTTAATTACGAATTAATTGAGGTTGAATTAATAAGAAATTAATTGAGTAGGATTTAATTGAAGTTATAATTTTAATTCAACTTAATTTTACTTTTAATTTGAATTAAATTTAATTAATTAAGAATTAATTTATGTTTAATTTGAATTTAATTGAATTATTTGAATTAATTCGAATTTATTTGAACTTAATTGAATTATTTAATATTTAATTAATTAATTTGAATTATTAAGAATTAATTAATTTGAATTTGAATTATTAAGAATTAATTAATTTGAATTTGAATTATTAAGAATTAATTAATTTGAATTTGAATTATTAAGAATTAATTAATTTGAATTGAATTATTAAGAATTAATTTGAATTTAATTAAGATTTGAATTTCAAATTTAATTTAAATTTGAATTTCAAAGTTAATTAAGATTTAATTTTAATTAAGATTTAATTTGAATTTAATTAAGATTTAATTTGAATTAATTTGAATTTAATTTAGGATTTAATTTGAATTAATTTAATTTAGGATTTAATTTGAATTAATTTGAATTTAATTAGGATTTAATTTGAATTAATTTGAATTTAATTAGGATTTACTTTGGATTTTAATTTGAATTAATTTGAATTTAATTTAGGTTTAATTTGGATTTAATTTGAATTAATTTGAATTTAATTTAAATTAAGGTTATAATGATTAATTAATAATTGTGGGTTTAAATTCAACATTTTCATTATTTCGAAAATTTCTTCTTCATCTTTATCTTTCTTTTCAAGTTTTTCTAATAATTTTGATTTATTTGATTTTTTGTAATTTTTATTGATTATGGCCTTTATCTTAGATAGTTCCATATCCTCCTTAGGATTAGTTTTTTCACTATCCTCACAGTAGGTGGAGTAAATTGGGCCACTAGTTAAGGTTTTATAATAATATTCAATATTATCTATAATTAAATTATTATCTAGTAGAATTTTATCTTTACCATTAGAATTATCCTTAGATATATTTTCAACATTAATCTCTAGATTATCTTTAAGATTTTCAGAATTAATTTCTGAATTTTTCTTAAGATATTCAAATTTGAATTCGGACTTATCCTTAGGATTTTCAAATTTGAATTCGGAATTCTCCTTAGGATTTTCAAATTTGAATTCCGAATTATCCTTAGGATTAATTTTGTCTGAATTAAAATTATCAGAATTAATTTTATCAGATAAATTATCAGGATTAATTTTATCAGATAAATTAACAGAATTAATTTTATTAGATAAATTATCAGGATTAATTGTATCAGATAAATTAACAGAATTAATTTTATCAGATAAATTATAAGGATTAATTTTATCAATTTCTGAGTTGATATTCTGAATTAAACAATTAATTTCTGATATTTTGGTCATATTCACGTTTTGTAATTTAACATCCAAAAAGTTAATTTTCCTATGCAGTAAATCTACTTTATCAGAAAAATTAACTATTTTATCACATGACAGTGCAGGAACTTGTAAAATTTTTGGAACATAAATTTTTTGTACCTTTGCCGGACATTGGTTTTTGTAGTGTCCGAATTTTTCGCACTTGAAGCATTTGATATGACTTTTGTCCCTCAGGTTTCCTGGCGCTGGTGCCTCCTTCGCCGCCGGTGATGAACAATTTTTATGAGTAGGGCACTGATTTTTATAGTGCCCTCTCTCCCTGCATGTGAAACAAATAATATGCAACTTAAAATTTGACATAAAAAAAATTATACCTGATTCACCCCTGGGCTTCCCCTCAACTCCTGGCGTCTTTGCTCCGTCGGCGGTTAGTCCGGTGAAGAGCGGCTCGGCTCTGATACCACTTGTAGGACCGGTGCCGTCGATAGAGGGGGGGGGTGAATATCGATCGTGAAAATTATTCGAGGAAACTTCATAGAAAACTTTTAGTTTGTTCTGGATTCAGGGTTAGTAGCAGCGGAAAACAAACAGAACGAATAAAACAATAATACAAGGACACAGCGGGATTATTTACTTGGTTCCCGACCCCCCAGGGTCAGTACGTCCAAGGCCTATGTACTCGGCGTGAGTCCACTATTGGTCTCCTTTCCGGAATTTCCGGAGGCAGAGAAACCCGACTTACAGTGCGATATTACAATCAAAATATAATGAAATTTAAGTGCGGTAATTAACAAAATGCAAACCAACAAAAATCTGAAACTCGGCCGATCTGGACCTTCGAAGTGCCGCGCACTTCCTCCTGGAGCCTCCCGGTCGTAGAGCCTCGTTTCTAGTGCGTTGCAGTAGGTCAGAATGATCAGAACAGTACTTGGCAGTTGTGTCTGAAGCAGAGGGGTCGAAGCCCCTTATATAGGCCTCCTGGGGGCGCCCCGGAAGACTCGGTCAAACCTTATCCTTGCGCCTACCTCGCCGCGGGTGATAAGATCATTGACCAAGGCGCCCTGGACCTCCGGGGCACCCTCATGATGGCTTATCTGTGTTTTGGGTTCGAAACTGCAAATACAGCTTTGAACCAGGGCGCCCCGGACACTCAGGGCGCCTCGCTTGACACCTGTTCTGCCTGCTTCACGTTTACTGCATTTTTACCTTTGGCTCAGGGTGCCCTGGCTGTTCAGGGCGCCCTGGTTGGTGAGGGCGCCCTCCTTGATGGGGGGCGCCCTCCTTAAAGCCTGCAAATTGGTTTTTTTGCTTGCTTTGTCTCCGGTTCTTGTTACCTGCAAGATACACAAACATAAAGCATATATACATATAATATTAGGCTTAAGGACTTGGTTCGGACTTCGGATTTGCACGAAACCCTAGGTCGAACCGGCACGAGTTCCTATCCCCGAGAACTCTCCCTTCACCTACTCCTTTCAGGAGGCGGTTGCCACCCAGCCCTTCGAGTGGACTTTTACTTAGCTTCCGATTACTCCGGATCTCGAGACGCCCAAACCCTGACTCGTCTCTACTCCTGTCCTTAGTCATCGCTCAGCTAAGTTGCTTAGTCCCTCGGACCAAGTCTTTATTTCCTAGCCGTCCTTCGCCAGGTGCCTAGCAGCCCTTCGCTAGGTCTTTGTTACCAAGCGGTCCTTTGCCTGGTGCCTAGCAATCCTTCGCTAGGTCTTCTATGCCTAGTAGTCCTTCACTAGGTGCCTAGCAGCCCTTCGCTAGGTCTTCTATGCCTAGTAGTCCTTCACTAGGTGTCTAGCAGCCCTTCGCTAGGTCTTGGGGTTACGATACCTAGCAACCCTTCGCTAGGTGCCTAGCAGCCCTTCGCTAGGTCTTAAGGTTACGATACCTAGCAGCCCTTCGCTAGGTGCCTAGCAGCCCTTCGCTAGGACTTAGGGTTACGATACCTAGATTAACTAGGACTTTTCTTCAGCTTAGATTACTTCTCTTTTGCTCCCCTTTGTCTGTTCAATATATCACTGACTTAAGTGAATTGTCAAACATTAAAACACTTAAAGAGGAACAACATTGATGCAACTTGCACCAACAGCCTTGACCGGGCCTGCAATTACCTTTCGGCAGCTTTCTGCCGTTGAAGGACTGTGGGAGGGCGCCCCGCCTGACGGGGGCGCCCTAAACAGAGTTGTAGCTGCCTTTTGGCAGCTTTTGACAAATGAAGGGGTATACGAAGGCACCCTGATGCTCCAGGGCGCCCTGGCCAGCGTGCAGTGGCAGAGGAGCTTTTTGACCAGCCTTGGGGCGCCCACACGGATTTGGGCGCCCTAAGGACTAGCTTTTAACCCTAAGGGAGTGCATTTGACCTGGTTTGACTATGTTGACCGTGGTTTGACTATGTTGACCATGGTTTGAAATATAAAATTTTACTGCAACACAAGTATTAAAGGAAACATAATTGAGTCTTAATTTTACTGTCTCACCCAAATCTAGGGTTTTCAATCATGTTAACCTTATAAGTTTTGTGAGACAGGTTTTGATAGTTTTGAAAGTTGAAAGTTTATTTTAAAAATAATTAAATTTTGAAAACTTAATTAATTTTGAAAATGATTAAATTTTTGAAAAACTTAATTTTGAAAACAATTAAAAATTTTTGAAAAACTTAATTTTGAAAACAATTAAATTTTTCAAAAGAAGTTTAAATCTACAAATAACTGAATTTTTGTGTTAGATTCGAATTTGACAAAAATTAATTTGAATTTGAATTTCAAAAATTGGCTTCCAGGTCTTGGCGAGGCACTAGGCATTCTTTGGCCGTAGCCTTATGGGATCATCCATCCTTTCCTTGATAAAGCCTTTTAATGAAATTTTATTTTCAAAATTATTCTTTGAAAAATTTCTAGTCTAACTAGTTTGGGTCTTGGATCGGTAGCTTCGGCTAGTTCCGCCAAATTGGCTTCCCTAACGTACTATCATCTCACCTCCACCCAATACTATGTTGTCATGTTTCAGTTAAGTGTGTTCAGTCCTTATACTAACCATTTCTAATTTTAAGCATGGTAAATTACAGAAATTTTAAATAAACAATCAATCAAACAATTTGCAATCAAAAAAAATTAAATTTTAATGAACTATAAATATTGTTTTCAGTTTGGCTCCCCCTGGACTAAAGCCACGGTGATGGTTAGGCAAGATGTGAATCTTGTCCTTGGGGATCCAATACTGATTTGATCCAGTTGGTTGGTTCAGGCACAGTTTAGGTACCCATGCCTGAATTTTTCCTCTGGACTGATTCAGTACAGCCAAATACGATCTTTGTCAGGATTTGGTTCGGTAGCCAAGTCCGGATCGATTTAGAATGGACTTCTGTTTCCCAAGAATCATGTCAAGATTTTTGGAACCAGAAGTAAATCGTTCTAAGGCTGATCTAAGATCCTTAACCTGAGTTTTCAGGGAGGAGTTTTCCTTTTCAAGTTTTTCAACTTGAGTAGGAGTTCCTTCCTGAACATTCTCGGTTAAGGGTTTAGAGTCAGCTCCTTCTTTCAGGAGTTTTACTTCTTGTCGGAGGGACTCGACTCGGAGTTTGGCTTTTGCCAAATCTCGAGAAAGAAACGAAATTAATTCACTTAATTGAAATCTATTAAAACCAGTTACCTTAATTTTGCCATCCTCTGTAAAAGTTAGCTCGTCGTCGTCCTGTTCTGATTCTGACTCAGTCTCAACTTTTTCTAAGGCGGTCAGGGCTAGTAGGTTTGACTGGGGTGCTTCCTCTTCTTCTTCTGAGGAAGATTCGTCCCAGGTTGCTTGGAGTGCCTTTTTCCTTCTTGTCTTCTTGGACTCCTTCAGATTTGGACATTCTGTCTTGTAGTGGCCCTTCTTCTTGCACTCGTAGCAGGTTACGTTGGGCTTGTGTTTGTCATTTGATGGTTCAGCTGGTTCGTCCTTTCTTCGGCTTGTCCTCCGTGTGTTGGCTTGATTTTTCAATTTTTTGTAGTAGCTTCGGGCCAATCGGACCAGCTCAGATTGATCTCCTTCTTTATCTTCTTCGTCTGAATCAGAGTTGGGCTCGGATTGAGGTTGAGGTTTCTTTTTTGTCGATTTTCCAGTTTTTCCTGCAAAAAAGGCAATACTCTTCTCGGCCATATTGCAGTTAGTCTGCTCATGAAGTTCTAACTCAGAAAATAATTCATCTAATTTAATTTTGGAGATATCCCATGAAACCTTGTATGCATCTACCATAGATGCCCACAAGGTATTTCTAGGGAAAGCGTTTAGGGCATACCTTATTAGGTCACGGTTTTCGACCTTGTGACCTATCGTGTGAAGACCGTTCATTAATTCTTGGATGCGTGCGTGGAGTTGGGCTGCTGTTTCGTTATCGGCCATCTTGATAGTGTACAATTTGTTCAGGAGCAGATCCCTCTTGCTGATCCTGGTGTCTGACGTTCCTTCGTGTAGCTCAATCAATTTTGCCCAGAGCTCTTTAGCACTGTTGAAGGGGCCTACTCGGTTCAGCTCTTCCTTTGTCAGCCCGCATTGTAGGGTTTGTGTTGCTTTTGCATCGGCTTCTATTTTGCGTTTTAGGGTGTTGTCCCACTCCGAGTAGCTTTGTGGTTGTCCTTCGGCGTCTTTGGGGATCTCCAGACCGGAGTGGATGATGATCCACATATCCACCTGAGTTTTCAGGTGGACCTCCATACGACTTTTCCAGTAAGAAAAGTCTTCTCCACTGAAAAGTGGAGGTCTAGCGGTGCTGAATCCTTCTTGCATGGCTATTTTAATCTGTAACAGAAAAACTAACAGAAAAACAAATTTTCCAAGACTAGGTCTTGGATTAGTAGTACTGGATAAGGGAAATAAAATATCGAGGGGTGTTGCACCAACCTCGATTAACAAAAAAATTAGAACGAAAAAAAAAATAAAACAAATTCGAAAATAATAAGGAAAATCCGAAAAGAAATTTTCAAACTGATGGTTGCACCAAGTTTGAACTTCCCCGCTCTGATACCACTTGTTGGATCGAGAAAACCGATAGAGGGGGGGTGAATATCTGAAATCGTTCGGACTTTCGTAAAGAGTACGTACGCAGCGGAAAAATAAAATTAAAAGCACACAGCACAAAGACACAGTCGATTTACTTGGTTCGGAGCATGTGTCGACTCCTACTCCAAGGCCCACGGTCGTTGACCGTTTACTATGGGCAATTCTATATACGCGCAAAATCAGTTTACAAAAATAGATTTACAAGTATAGCACTATAAACTTTTAATAAAAAAATCTCTTCTTTTACCGACGTCCGGTTGTAGGTTGACTTTCCGGAACAAGGCGTGAGCACAGAAGAGCGTGGTAGCTTTGGATCGAGAGTGTTGTTAAAGGCTTGGGCGTTGGGTGCTATTTATAGCACCCTGGGGCGCCCTGGACGTCGGGGGCGCCCTGCCACGTGTCAAGCGATCCGCTTTTAGCTCGGTCAGACGTTATCCCATCCGAATAGGGATAAGTTTGACTTTGGAGGCTCCCTGGTCGCAGAGGGCGCCTTGGCTGACTTCTTCCGCGCAGAAATCTCGGCTGTGGATAAAGATGAAGCTTCGCAGTCTTGGGTGCGGAGGCGCCCTGGCTGCTGAGGGCGCCCTGGCTGACGAGGGCGCCTTGGCTGCTGAGGGCGCCCTGGCTGACGAGGGCGCCTTGGCTGCTAAGGGCGCCCTGCCCAATAAGCAACCGAAGCCCTTTTTGCTTCACTTGGTTCTGGTTCACCTTGGGGGCGCCCTGGACACTCAGGGCGCCCTGCTCAGCTGCTGCCTCACTCCTTTGAGGCTCTCTGAGTTGCAGACACACGTTCCTTCGGTCCTGCATCCAGGGTTAGTCCAAAACATAATAAAACAATTAGTTTATACAGCCTTAGCTGTCTTGGTTCTGACTTTGGTCTCCAAAATGGAGCCCTAGGTCGAACCGACGCCTATTGTTCCCTCGACGGGGAACGCGTCCTCACCTACTCCTCTCGGGAGAATTTACCTGATGCCAACCGCTCCTTTGGTTGGACTTTTGCCTGACGGTCCTTTGTCAGGTCTTGGATGCCGAGCTGCCCTTCGCTCGGTGCCTAGCATTCCTTCGCTAGGGCTTCAGTACCAGGCTGTCCTTCGCCTGGCGCCTAGCAGTCCTTCGCTAGGGCTTTTGACTCTGGCATTCCTTCGCCAGTGCCTAGCAGTCCTTTGCTAGGTCTTTTTACCCTGGCATTCCTTCGCCAGTACCTAGCAGTCCTTCGCTAGGGCTTTTCCTATACACTAGAGTAACTTGTTAGACAACAAGTAAGACTTAACTTTTGAGCTATGTTGTCATTATCAAAACACAGGTTTGACTTAGGTGCATTCTGCACCAACATTAACATCTGACTAATCGACAATAATAGTTTCTATATCCTCATCACTAAACTCTGATAGTTCAACAAGATCCTCACTACTGGATATCTCTCTATCATCCATTTTCTCGTAAGTTACATTAACATCTACAAGTAAATTAGATGTGGATTAGAGTTGTGAATCAATTAAATGTTTCTCTACTTCATTATTCTGAAATACATCATGATTTTGAGCAGTGATGGTGTTCGATATTTCTATAGTCGAGCGAGGCTTCATTCGATAGACAAACAACCATTCACTAGATCTTCTTCTTTTTGTAAAGCATTCAAGATAAAAAAAAAAACCTGACTCGCTTGCACCTCAAAAATGAAAGATTCAAATTTGTTGAACCTTTTATTTTTATTAATCTCTACTAATTTATAGTTTGGATGTATTCTTGTACCATTTCTTGGAGTCGGATCATACCATGAAGATTTGAACAACACACACTGTTTTATAGGTAATGTAGGATATTCAATCTCTATGATTTTGTCCAGTCTACCATAGTAATCAAACTCCGTGTTATTGTTATCGATATTTCCTTTAATATAAACTCCAGAATTATATGTTAATCTCTGTGAATCTCATTGTGTCATATTGAATCTTAGCCCATTAACATAGTAACCAAAGTATACCTTTATTTTATGGAGCGGTCCTAATGTAATATTCATTACTCTATCATCTTGCACATTGGATATTCCACAGTCTTTTACTTATATAAATAATTATGATATATATTAGGACTAAACTTAATAGATATAAACAAATTAATTTTCTTACTATATTGAACTTACATATATTTGAAACCATATGTAAATTCAGCTTCTAACTTTTTAGCTACCTCACTTGCACCCATTGATGGATTTTATAGATATAATTATTGTTCATATAAACTGTAAAAGAAGAATATTTTAAGATAGTAAGGATATCAAGTAAACAAATAAAATAAGATAACTAATTCCTTAGAGAAGTCAGCTTGCTTTATGTGTGGTTTGCCCTCATCAGTTTAAGAGTATGAATGTTCTTGTAGCATCATATTTCTATTTATTTAACCATCTAGAAACATATACACCTATTGGCTTACCAAAAAACTTGAAAATGCAAAGCATTGATGGGTCTATCAGTTGAGCGTCATCAGACTTTCTAGGATGCTTCTTCAACCAGATAGGTATTATTACATATTGACTGCTCAACTCTTTGTTTATTATGAACATTATTCTTTAATTTTTACAAAAATTATTTGAATGGATACATCCATCTGTACTGCACAGGACCAGCTATTTGTGTCTCGTATGGTCAATGTACTGGTAGATGTTCCATTTAATCAAAAAATCTTGGTGGCAATATATGCTCCAGCTTACATAGTATGAGAGGAATGTCTATTTTTAGCTGAAGCATATCATCCATCATAATACACCTCACTGTCAAATCTTTAAATAATAGACTCTATTCTGTAAGTGCTTGCCAAACATTTTGAGGAAGTAATGTTGGGACCGGGTGCATGTTGACAAGGATACGGGTTCGTAAATTTTAAAATATTTACGTGCAGCGGAAGAATTAGCATAAATAATTTCTCAAATTATTTTAACCACGTATCTAGCATGCGACCTTATGATGTGTGGACATGATCATAAATTAAAATTTTGCAGAAAAAGTAAACTAATTTACTTAGTACCTCGCGTAACTCGAAGTAAGGGACGAGATCCAACCGTAGCGTCCCTTGGAAGCTCCGCCTCTATTCGCGTCCACACCGAGTTCTCTTCGGGATGACTTCGCAAAGCCACGAGTTTTGTGTCGATGAGAACTACTAGATTCTCCAAAGACACAACTAGAAAAACAAGAGAGAAAGATGGAAACTAACCACCAAGTAACGGAATCAAAATTCCGGGAAGGAAGGAGTTGCGACCCGCTTCTTCTTCTTCTTCTTTGGCACCTACTTGGTGGAGATGACTCACGGCTAGGGGAGGTGGCGCCGGCCCTAGGGGAGGAAGTGGGCGCCGGCCCTAGAGGGAGAAGATGGGCGCCGGCCCTAGAGAGAGAGAGGGAGAGAATAAGAGAGGGAGAGAGCTACTAAATCTCTTGATTAATTGTTGGAATTCAAGGCTTGCCTTTGGTTCCTTTATATAGTAGCCTCTCCATTGCCAAGTCTCCCTTTTAACGGAATTAATGGAATAAATTTTCATAAGAAATTTATCTTATAAATTTTCTTATGAATTAATCCGTTATGCCTAGTTTTATTATAACTAACTTTATAATAAAACAAATAATCTCTCCTTTTAATTATGGAATATAATTTGTATAAAATTTTTCTTATCATGGAAAAATCAATTCATAATTGATTTTATAAATTAAAATTAAACCAATTCATGGTTCATTTTAATTTCCATAAAAAGAATAAATTTCTACAATTTTCTTTATATAAATTTCTTTATATAAATGTCTTTATATAAATTAATTTATTTATCCATAATTTTATAAAACAAATCGCTCTTGATTTATTTTATAATTTAAACCAAATTAATTGGTTTTCTCCCCTTGTGGTGGCCGGCCAAACCAAAGAGGGTGGGCACCCTCTTTGGCCGGCCACACCAAGCCGATCTCCTCGCGAATTAAACTCATTTAATTCGCCCAATAAGCCTTCAAAAGACTTAGCCATTTTAAGCTTCCCATGCGCCTCTGATAAACTCAGATTCGACTTATTTCTCTTGATCGGAAAATCCAATTTTCAACTCGTTTTAAATCCCTCGGATTACTTGTAGTGCGTGTGACTAAATAGGCTTTCGATTTATGTTGGCCGTCTATAATTAACCAATTATAGAACGATCATGAGTGGCACCTAGTAACATCATGACCCCCAATTAATCGAAAGATCAACGGTTGACCTCAGAAATAATTCTGAAACCCTTCAGCAGCTCTAATGAATCGTGCCCCATTCCCTTCACCATCTTATACCCACTTGGTTCAGGACATGGTCTGTGTGTGTCAGTCCCCACTAGGCTGACTACGTCACACCTAGCCTAAGTAGTGTCTTTCTCGTCCTTTGGATTTCTAATTACTCTCATGTATTTAAGAGACACATACTCTAAACATGATATGCTCTGGCCAGAGGCTTTGAGTAACAATCCGACGATAGGCCTGGGTATACATCTCCTCGCAAGGAGTGGTGAATCCTTTGTAGGCTGTTCAAACATCTTCGGGCACTTCGGCTTATACCCAACCATCCTGGGTCCACACCTCCTTGGAGATGCTTGCTTAAGATGTTAAAGTATAAGTCTCCATGACCAAGATGACTTGAACACCGCAAGTCAAAGGAACATCGCACTTAAGCTGCAGTAATAACTTTCATTGACATATCTATATGTAGATTACCATATGAAGTTTTACAGTCAGTCACTCCAATGAACTAGTTCCCTTAACTAGCATCCATGTTTATCTCCGGACATCCCAATGTCACCAGCCAGTGAGAATCAGCTAATTAGAGAATAACCCATGCTAGTCTCAACAGAATTGACAGTGTCCGTATTTATCAATTCATCGACTAGGGATATTTTCAATACTTCACAATTGCACATGTAGAGATAATCACTAATTGTGATTCCATCACAAATTCTCTCATGCTGTGAATTGTATTGCGGGCATTCAGTAAATGAGTTTAAGATCCCAATCAAATACACAAATATGTATACTCAAATAGTGAATTTTCATTTATTGAAATAAATGTTTACAATCATAAGGCGATTGCCTTAGGACACTTCTCTCAAATCACTAACAAGTAAATCATGAAAAACTACTAGAATAAGTCTTTGCATGAATACATGACAGTCATGGCTCTTCATTCTGAACATCTTTAACTTGTTCATATCCACGCATCAAGCCATATTTGAGGCATACCCATCAGGGAATTTTATTTCTCTCAACCAACTACATAAATTTGTTTACCATCTTTGTCCAATATATAACAAGCCTTTGGAAATCTATTAGTTATTTCATTCATATGTAACTCTGGTTTATTTACTAATTCTTTTAATTTCTCACGTGATTTTGCAGCGTCTTTAGTTCTCCCAGACACATTTATCATAGTGTTAAAGATATTATTGAAGAAATTTTTCTCAACATATATGATATATAAATTATGTCGAATAAGGAAATACTTCCAATATGACAACTCTCAAAAAATACTTATTTTCTTCCCACCACACTTGCACCTCCTAAAATGTATTTATTGATCTCATCGAATCAAAGTTGAGATACTGGTAGGAATCCATAACTGTCTATTTGTTCAATAATTTCTTCACCTGAAGCATGAACTGGAGGAAGTTTTCTAACTACAACATTCTTTAGATTTTTTTTTGTTTTGCCTGAAAGGGTGGTCAACTGGTAAAATTTATGATAATTATCAGACCAAGATACCTTTCTACTACAAGGTAATAAAAATGCATTAGAATCAGTCATGCAGTGTGGGTATGCTAATTTGCCAGTTGTGCTCCATCCAGATAACATTGCATATGCTGGAAAATCACTGATCGTCCATAATGGTGCAGTATACAAACAAAAATTTATTTTACTTGCAACATCATAAGTCACCGACCCTAGATTCCATAATTCATTCAATTCGGCAATCAAATGTTGAAGGAAAATATCTATCTTATCTTTGGGATTGGTTGGACCAGGAATCAGTATAGTAAGAAGATAAATTCATCTTTCATGTACATCTATGGCGGTAAATTATACGGTGTTAATATCACTGGCCAAGATGAATATTACTATCCCGACTGACCAAATGATTGAAATCCATCTGCAGAAAGTCACAATCTAACATTACGAGGTTCTATTGCAAAGGAAAGATATACAGTATCAAGATGTTTCCATGCAGGAGAATCACAGGGATGACACATTATACCTCTTTAACACTCATGTTCATGATGCCATATCATATGCTATGCAATAGCAGCAGATGTATATAAGCGTTAAAGTCTAGTAGTTAACGGAAAGTAATATATAACTTTCTATGCAATATTTTTCTTCTTCTTGCCTGGTATACGAGTACGATGCTTATAACGAGGGTGACTATAGATTTTGCATTCACTCAGTTGGTTGTCTTTGTTCCAATAGATCATGCAGTTATTTATACAATAATCAATATTCTCTATAGATAAACTTAAACCTCTAACCAATTTCTTTGTATTGTAGAAGCTATCAGTCATTATATTATCACCATAAAGCAACTCTGACATTAATTGACATATTTCATCTTAATATCTTTCTAAAAAATGATGTTCTACTTTCATATTTAACAACCTTATAGTAGCTAAATTGGGAATAACCAGAAGAAATGTCTTCCCATACTTCTCTTTCACTAAACTTTAACATTTCATATAATTGTTGATATTTAGGGGTAGATGTTTCATCTATATTGGAATAGTCAACTACATTTATTGTATCATGATTATAGTAGTTTGAAACAAAATCATTTCTACATATATTAACTCTCACGGTATCCTCATTACGGTAGGCTATATTTCTATATTTTCTATGATTATATGAACATTTTAACTCAGCACCATTCATATATTCTAGATGACTCTTAGCAAAGTTCATAAATTATTCAATTTTAGTAATAAAATCATCTATGATAAATCCATTATTTAATCGATTATACATCCACGTTTTGTTCATTTACATTGTTGCCTAATAAGAATAAAATTTGGAATACTATTAAACTTTTATAAATTGAATGAATTCAATAGTAAAAGTTAATTAAAGAATATATATTGTCAAATCTAGTGAGAGCATCATCAGCTAATTAGTTAGAGTATCATGAGCTAAATTAATTCAGACCCTAAATAAATTTAAAACATAAAATTCTAAATTCAAGAAATGTATATTTTAGATCAGACAAAAACCAAAGTCTACTATCTTTAATTTTCAATAACATTAAAAAGATACCCTGAGATAGTTCCTATTAAAAAGATACCATGACAAAAATCGAAGTCTACTATCCTAACATCTCTCCATCTCTTCAAAAAGATAGTTCCTATAATAAACAGTTTTTATATTCCTATAATAAGCTCTAAACTACCACACTCAAATAACCAAATAATTATAGCTAATGCAACCACATTAAATAATTCTACTGATTTAATAAATACAGTGTTCTGCAAAAAAAAAATTATACCTAAAGATCAGTAGTTGAGACGGAGAAGAGCAGCAATTGCAATATCCTACCAAAGAACTCAAATTCATTAATAAAGAATATAAATAGTATTATCAGATGAGTAGAAATACAATAGTGATCATTTTCTCTTAAGCTATTTTAGCCAAAACAACTTGAATGCCAAAAAATATTCATAGTAATAATGAATATTTGGCCATCATAGCAAGACCAGCTGACACTTGCTAGAAACCAGCCAGATGCGGTTAGAACCAGCCGATTGCAACCAAAAATCAGCCGGTCGTGACCAAAATCGGTCGACCGGGGCCAGAACAAGTTGGTCGTGGTAGGCTGTTGCTAGAACCGACTCGTCGTAGCCAAACGCCGCTAGAACCGGCCTATCGAGGTCGGTTGTCGCCAGAACCAGCACGCCGTGCCCAGTTTTGGCCGGTCGTGCCAGATCTGGCCTCCCAACCGCTACCAGATCTAACCGGTCGGTCGCTGCCATGATGAAGGAGTCCAAAGGGGAGGAAGGGTGATGTACCTTCACCGGAGATCGAGTCGAGGAAGGAGGAGGCCGGAGCGTCAAAGCTGGACGAGGATATCGAGCGCATGAGGAGAAAATTAGGGCTTGGCTCAAATTTATTTGTAATTTTTGACAGAATTAGAATTTCCTTCGGGAATTCTCGACGAAAATTCTTATTCCGTCAATAATTTGTAAACAGATGTGGCAAAAGTGGGTTATCCGTGACGGAAATAAAACCTAATTTACCGACGGAATGGGTTCTGTTGGGAATTGCCTCGGCAAGTTTTTGATAGGCCCACGAAAACCTATGTTTTCGATAGAATTAACATTCTGTCGGAAATGTTAAATGAAGGGTTCTATCGGGAATCCCTTATTACCAACAGAAACTTGTTATCCGTCGATATTTTCCGACGGAAAAATAATTCCGTCAGTAATTCCATCAATATTGTTGATTTTTCTTGTAGTGCACTCCTCAAATAGGAATTCTAACTTATTATATAGCCGAGTTCCCATATTGTCCATGGTATCATTATGTAGAGATCTAACAAGGTAATGGTTTCAAGTTTTAGGTCAACAAGAAGGTTTTTGTAACTCATAGATATAACGTTTTCATCGTCCTTAATGCTATAATCTATAGTGACGATAACTTTCTGGCTCTCCTGTAGTTTGATTGGTTTTCCATCCTTAAGGAAGCTTATATGGATCTCACAGCTTTGTCGTAAGGTTTCTAGTTAGATTATCAAAATCATAGTACACAATTTGGCTTTTTCAAATAATCGGCCTCTCTTTCTTAACTCTTTTTATAAGCTTTTTCATATTGTCAATGTGATCATTGCTATTTTGCCTCTCACCTTGGTACTAAAAGAATAGATTATTGGGGGGTTTTTCACAAGCGGTTCTGTTTATCAAATATTGACTTGAGCAGTTATTGTTCTTCCTTTCATAATCAACATTTATCCTTTGGCTATTGACTTTAGTAAACAAATTCATGGAACCTTACTTCCTGCCTTTGATGAGGTGCAATAACTAGATAGTAATGGGACTTCCCTTATTTATGGTATTCTCAACATTCTCACACTCTATTGCTATTATAGCCCTCTCAAAGAAATAATGTATGTTTTATGGGATTGTCATCGAAATATTATTATTAACTACGTTACTTTTTCAATTATTCTATTTAACGTTGTTTCAAGATATATGTTATAGGTTATCAACATTAATGAGTTGGAGAGGGACGAAGCCACTCATGGTTTGTCCTGGGCTATAGCCCAAGCCTCTTAAGTACACAATGTCAAGGGGAAAAAACTAATCCGTCATTTCATAATCACACAAGTAAATTGTTTAGAAAAAAGAAAAAGAGATGAGTGTTTCTTCTCCTTTAGCTCATGATGGCAATTGACAAACAACCAAGCGAAGAGGAAAAGGAGAGGAGCCTTAGTTGATTTCGACAATGTTCAGTGGCGGTGAATCTTATGTTAGTACAATTTTTATTAGGTCAAGGCTGACCTAGTTTGACAAGGCTCGGGTGAATTTGGATTTCAATGTTTAACAATGATGTTTGAACAGTGTGTGAGACAAGCGGGTTAATGTTAACTGAAGACTTGACCGGTAAAGTTCAAGTGGACGAGGAGATCGTACGGTGACACGGGAAAAGTCCTAGTAGGACTAGACACACCTAGTGGGACTAGGTGAAGTATAGGTGGATCGAGCAGATCGCACGTTGGTACAGAAAAAATCCTAATGGGACTAGGCACACATAGTGAGACTAGGTGAAGTTCAGGTGGACCGGAGAGATCACACACTAGTACGGAAAAAGTCCTAGTAGGACTAGATGAAATCTAAGTGGATCGGGAAGATCGTACGTTGGCAACCTAACTTGAGGGTTAAGCACACCTAGTGGTAGTAGGTGAAGTCCAAGTGGATCAGGGAGATCTCACGTTGACACGAGAGAAGTCCTAGTTGGGAACTATGCAAGGGAAAGTCCAAATTTGTCATAGGGTTGATCGGATACTCAGTGAGGAAGTTCTAATAATCACGATTGACCGAGGTTAGACAAAGAAACCCTGGACTTGTGCACACAAGTTAGGGTTGGGCTAATCGATTGGGTTATCTAATGGCGTTGGGTTTCTCATAAATAGAAGACTTCTTATTTGATTGAGTGATCAATTAAGGAGGGAGTCAATCGATTGATGATATAATTGTCGCGAGAACAGAAATTTCCCTAATCGATTAGGCAATCGATTAAGGGTGCCTAAATCGATTGACCAATCAATTCAGGGTGGGTTGCGATTCAACACAAAAGTATGCTAAATTGATTGGTCAATCGATTAAGACCTTCTTAATTGATTGACTAATCGATTAAGCTTTAAAAACTAGTCGTTGAACGACTAAATCTGACGTGGTAATCGATTAGGTAATCAATGGGTAACCCTAGGTCGCGTGGGTTTATAGGATTTTCACGTGGGTTTGAAGCGGGATAAATGTTACATCTCTTCCTCTCCTTCCATTGCCATTTCAAGAAAAGTCTTGGAGTATAGTATTACTGTATTTCCCAGGTTCTAGAGACAATTCAAAACTAGAAGAAAATAAGAAAAGAAAAGAGAGCTCATTTGTGTAAATCTTATAAGATTTATTTTGTATTTGTTTGTTCTTCATATGTTCTTCGTATAAGCTTATACGAGGCTTCTCCGGCTCAACAAAGGGGATCTTTTATAGTGTATGAGAGAGTGAGAAAGAGTGGATCATTGGATTAGTAACCTCAAGGAGGTGGATACTAAGTAAAATCGGAGGTGTTAGCATTGCTCAAGTTTTCGCTGCGACAAATCTTCATCGAGCAAAGATCGGAACTAATCACCCTCCCCCCTTTAACTCGCCTACCGGTCATCGTGTTGCTATGCTCACCCAGAAAACAAAGGAAGAGAAGAATTAGAGCAGGCTACTATGGATTGGGAGAACAAAAACAAACTAAATGGAAGAAGAGAAGAACGTTATTGTTCTTGCTCTTTCTAAACAAAATGACAAGTAAAACCTATTGCTAAAGGGTTGGAGGAAACATTGATGAAACTTGTTGTTCAGGTATTAGCCGATCGGCTGTAAGATGGCTACTACTACCATTGAAAGAGAGCAGCAAAGTGTTGCTTTTGTTGTTGAGAGAGGGCAACAATAGCTACTATTAGAGAGGAAGGAGGAGAGAGTAGTTAGGGATGCTACTATTGAGAAGAGAATAGTTGGAGAGGGAAAGGATGCAGTTTGGTGGATGGAAGAAGAAAAAGAAAAAATAAGGTTGTTGTCATCAAGAATGATTAACGAGATTGAGTATCGTCGATTCTCGAGTGACTGATTCGACCCCAAAGAAGTTTTTCATCGGCCGCCGGGGTAAATTGGGAAGCGCTCGCGGTAGACGATCCAGAAGCCCAGCGTCCCAGGGTTCGCACTCCATTTGAAGAAAAATTTTTTGCAAAATTCGCCATAGTTAGGGATCGAACTGTGTATACTTGGGATGATAACTAGTCACTCTTCCACTGAACCATAGCGCCGAGGGCGTTGTTGTCATCGAAGAAGAACATAGTAGAGGCTGCACTTGGAAAAAATAGAGAAAAGAAAAGAGAAAAAGAAAGAAAAGAAGGGAGAGAATGAGGAAAAAAAGTGAGACGGTGAGATTGCACTGTGGATTGCATATGTGGAGAGACAAGGTGAAAATAAATTTCCTCAAAAATAACTTTAAAATAGCTTAAGTCATTTTAAATATATCGAATCAATCCATATATTTGATTCGGTTATAATTTAATCAATTCAAATCTAAAATCAACTTCAATTTAAGCTAATGTAATTTTTATCTCTACACTTATTGATGGATTCAATCCAATTTTAAATGAAGCGTTCTCACTTCATGTTGGATGATTTGGATCTCTTCTATGACAAGATGATAACATGCTCATCCGAAGTGAACTCAGACCTCTTCTTCAATGACTTTAGTGGATCGAACTAACTCGATCGAGATCAACCCAATTCACCTCCAATTTTTGAATTCGTTCCTGAAGCTAGATATATACTAGCAGCCTCTAGGCAAACTATAACAGTCTATGAACCATGTTTCTTACAATAGTCCCCAGGTACTATAATAGTGCTATACGCTATAGTATCTGCTAACAACCTTCTAGCTAATTATGGCAATCCGTGCTACTCTTATAACAACTTTCAGATTGCTACTTACTATGATAGCTTCCAACCATTAGTATAACCGCTAAAATGCTAGGAAACTAGTGCCTCTGGGCTATAACAATGGCCAATGCATCAGGTATTACTACTATAACAACCTCCAGGCTACTCTCTATGATAAGTGATGCAGGAGGATCTATAATTTTTTATAATTTCATAATTTTATAAAAATTATTACAGTCTCTATCTCATAACGTCTTCTGAATTGTACTATTCCATCATAGTCCAGCCTGCATTTTTTAATCATATAACATAATGGGAATTGGTTTCATGGTCTTTCAGATTTCTTCAATTATCTACTCAGATGGAAGTCGATGTTATTTCTATCAACGTTACTCAATAATATTCCCGAGTGAGACTAGATTTCTCGTCATCTTGGATTTCTTAGTAGTATTCCCCAAGTCAGATTGGAGTTCCTTTCTTATTTGGCATTGCAGTATTATATTTTCTGCATCATTAATATATCTGCGAGCGAGATCAGATTTCTTATCTTATTAATGTGTTCAATAATATTTCCTGGTGGGGTAGGATTTTTAGTCTTATTATTTAATTCAACAAAATCCTCTAGTGGAATCAATTTTCTAGTATCATTAGGTAACTAGTGCCTATGTGCCATGATAACGATCAATGTGTCAGGTATTAAATTATAATTTCTGGGCACAACTATAATGGCTTAAAGGCCAAGAAACTGAGGTCGGATCCTCTATCCCGGATTCGGTCTCTGTCCTTCTGTCTCGCTCGTCGGCGAGCCGTCCGATCAACAATCGAACACCATCGGTGGCCTCCAGCCGCTGTCCCGAACAAAACTATACCCTGGGGGTACGATGAACCCGTCGGGTATCACCGCAATTGTGATGTTGCCGTATTCACCATCGAATCCGACGAGATTGCAATGCGATGTTTCCGACTGATTCACCGTTCTCTGAGGATATTGTCTTATTCGGGACGACGATCAAAAATTATTAGTGGCGTCCGATCGTTGATCGGACGACTCGCCGACGATCGCCGACGAGCGGGACCCCGAGATAGGGGCCTGTCTCGGGACAAAGGATCCGACGCCCAAGAAACTAGTGTCTCTGGGTAATAATAACAACCAATGTGTATAATAACCGTCAATACACCAGGTAATAAATCTTCAACAGCATCCGACACAATTATAATAGCCAAGGTGTCATGTATATGCTAACCGCCTTCAAAAAATTATCACAGTTTCTATCTCATAGCATCTTCTGAATACTCTTCCATCACAGTCCAACCCGTATTTTTTAAATCATATATCAGAATGGGGATTAGTTTCATGGTCTTTTCAGATTTTTTTCAATTATCTCCCCAAATGGGAGTTGATGTTATTTCTATCAACATCACTCAATAATATTCTCGAGTGAGACTAGATTTCTCATCATCTTGGATTTCTTAGTAGTATCCCCCAAGCGAGATTGGAATTCTTTTCTTATTTAACTTTGTAGTATTTAATTTTCTGCTATCATTAACATATCCCCAAGCGAGATTAGATTTCTTATCTTATCAATGTGTTCAGTAATATTTTCCCGTGGGATAGGATTTTTGGTCTCATTGTTCAATTCAACAAAATCCTCTAGTGGGATCGATTTTCTAGTATCATTATTCAATTCATAAATATCCTCAAGTAGAATTGGATTTTTAGTCTTCTTAGAATCTCTTGGTTACATCCCTAGGTGAAATTTACTCCTTTTATTTTATAAAAACTTCTCAATATTACCCCGAGTGGGATCAGATTTTTGGTCTTCTCAGTATTGCTACTTGCCCTCATAACTAAGGGATTGAACTCCTCTCCCTAATCTGAACATTAGTCTTTCGGTCTTCATGATGTTATTGTTATTATTGTTGGATCGATGTCGGTTGCTAGAGGGGGTAAATAGCAATTCTTAGCTTTCTTCTACCTACGTTGTTAGTTGCGCAAGCGGAACTACAAACAAAACAATAAATAATAAGAAAGCAATGCTAACAAGAACAATTTACTTGGTATCCATCCCTAAAGGTGACTACTCCAAGAATCCTTCGGTGGATCACTCCCCGGATAACCTCCGGCTAACCCTTGTCGCTCCTTGTGGGTGGAGAAACCTCGCCATAACACCTCGACAATACCTGAGCACCAAGACTACTATTTGGCCTTTAACCAAGACCAAATTTGTCAAACCTTTCAGCCAACACGAAGTCCTCTTAAATACAACTCAGGCTGAAACCCTCGCCACCAGTCGACTGCTCCCAGGGCAGTCGACTGGTGTCGGCCAAACAGCAGTCCAATGGCTCGCTATAACGGCTAGTTTTTGACTTTACCAATCGACTGCTCCCACCCCAATCAAAAACTTTCTGTGAGTTTTATCAGTCGACTGCTCCCAGGACAGTCTACTGGTCCACTCACACACCTAAGGTTTCCCTTCCCGAGTACACTTCTTTTAGCACTCGAACCCTAGGATTTTCCGAATACAATCACTCAGCACTCGTACCCTCACGACTCAGCTGACTCCTCACCAGCAGCATCGACTATTGCTTTCGCGCCCTCTTCATCTTCGGCTTCCGTCCCTCGGATGCACACAAGCCTCCAGCTTGCCTCTATGCCATCCTTCATGCATGCCTCGAAGTCCGCGCCCCTCGGCTCATCGTTCCTACTATCCATGGTCTCTCAGGTACGCACACAAGCCTCCAGCTTGTCTCCATGCCACCCTTCACCGTACCGAAGCCGTCCAACCAAGCCAATATGTGTAACCTGCACATTCTGCATACTCATATACACATATCAAATATACAAGGGTAAACCTAACTTAAACCATTTGCCCAAACATCAAAACTCATTATCACTCCGGACCATAGATTGCCTCAACAATTATCCTCCGACGGGATTGGTTTGCTAGTTTTTCATGGTATTCTTATTATTATCCCAAATTTGGTTTCTGTTATTCTTGACATTTTTATTAATCTTGGTCAGGATTGATTAGACTTTGGATTTTATTTTTGGTCTTTTTATGTTCTATAACAGTGCTTCTATTTGGTATGGCTATCATGCTTATTTCATGTTTATTGTGTATTAAACATAGCATTTAATTCGTTTTAAGAAGTCTTCATTATATAAAGAGGAAGTATTTCTCTATGCCAAAAGAAAAGAATCAAGTGTGGCACATGGATGAATTTTTTATTCTTGTTGGAATATTAATCCATGTTCTTAGTTTTGATGCATGATGATATCAAGGGTTCTCTTCAGGATTGATCTTGTTCGACTTAATATTTTTAATCGGACTTCATTCAATTTTACTCATCAATCTGACTTGAAGAAGAGACATCTAATGGTAATTAGATTTATCCCCCAATAATAAGGTTAGCTTTTCTTAAGCTTTGGAATTATTTCCATCCAAGTATTAAGGATAAGATCTGCCGAGTAATATGGTCAAATTTTGTCAAGTAATTTATCCAAGTGTATCTAATCAATATACCCAGGTCATCTGAGCAATATAATCAAGTTCACCCGAACAACCAAAGTCCTCGGAGCTAAAATACACTACATTAATAGCTCTGCTACAATATGTGTTATAATAGAGAAGATACAGTGCTTGGGCCAAAAACCTTCAGAACTGTAGTAAAGAAGATACAATAATGCTACAACATACGAAGCTACAGTGCCCTCAAAATGTAGCTTCTTCTCTCCGAGCAATCAGTAATAGAATTGCTACAATAGCCTATTGATCCGGGCGAGCGGTTTTTCATCAAGAATGAGAGCCCGGTCGGAGAAAACCCGGTTCAACCCAGTTCAAGGTTAACAGAGGTCGGGGCGGGCCGAAGCTCAAGTGGGAATCAAGACCTCCCGAGACCGAGCTCTCAAGGCCTACCTCTCGAGATCGACCCCCAAGGCCGACCTCCCGAGGCCGAGCTCTCAAGGCCGACCTCCCGGGGCCGACCTTTCAAGGCCGACCTCCCGGGACCGACCTCTCAAGGCTGAGCTCTCGAGGCCGACCTCTCAAGGCCGACCTCTCAAGGTCGACCCCCCGAGGCCGACCTCCCCGAGGCCGACCTCTCAAGGCTGAGCTCTCGAGGCCGACCTCCCGAGGTCCAACGATAGAAGCTGAGCTCTCGAGGCCGACCTCCCGAGGTCGGGCGATCGAGGCCGAGCTCCCGAGGATTGAGCGCTCGAGGCTGAGCTCTTGAGGTCGCGCTCTCGAGGCTGAACGATTGAGGTCGAGTTCTTGAGTTTCATCCCTCGAAGGGCTCCGTCAAAACTCTCCGTAAAGAGACGTCGTCGTCATCCGACGTGGTCGCCCAGCAATTAATTAGGAGTAGGATCACAGGGTGGCAGACTGCTATGTCAGTCTCACATCGCCGCTTACTTAGCTTAATCCCTAACTAATCTTTAGTGAAATGTGACATCCCGCACGAGTGAGACCTTTCTCCTTCCCCTATATAAACCCACCTTTGGGCTCCAAAGAGAAGGATCGCTATTCATTCACAACCACTCCACTGCATTAAGAGCTTTGTTTAGGTCCGACCTCTCAGGCTACAGTAGACCGAGTCAGCTTGGTTAGACCGAGTCATTCGGAGGAGAACCGATCTTCGCTTGTCGACAGGATCAAATTTGGCGCCGTCTGTGGGAACTTTCGCCTGATCGAAAGTCGAAGATGAGTGATTCCAATCGGGTGACCGTCACTCTTTCACAAGAGGATTTGGATCTGCTGATCGAAGCCAGGGCCCGAAAATTAGCGGAGGCTCAGTTAGCAGCCGCCCGACCTATCCCACTGGGCCCGGTCGAGCACACCGCTCATGTAGGCACTGAGGGAGGAGTTCAACAGGAAGGCAGCCCTCGCTTTCCCCGGGCGCTGTTCGGCCCGGCTGAGGGAGCAGGACAATCGGATCCGCATGAAGCTACATCTAGCCATACCCGAGCTAGCAAAGGGAAGGCTCCCCTTGGGCCGTTCCCGATTGAACGCACAGGATGCCCTTTCTCCAGTCAAGTCCTGAATGAGCCGCTGCCCAAGCATTTCAGACCTCCGTCCGTTGCGGAGTACGGAGGAGCCACTGATCCAGAAGAACACCTGAAGAAGTTTGAAAATGCCTCGATGCTACATCAGTACCCAGATGGCATTAGGTGCCGAGCCTTCCTGACTACTCTCGCTGGGCCGGCTCAGCGATGGTTCGACAGGCTCCCAGAGGGATCGATCAGGGATTTCTCTGACTTCAAGAAACTGTTTCTGCAACATTTTGCCAGTAGTAAGAGACATCACAAGACAAGCTTAAATCTATTTACCATAAAGCAGGGCCCGAAGGAGTCCTTAAAAGCCTATATCAGGAGATTCAATCAAGTCGCGCTGGACGTTCCCACTGCCACCTCCGAGGTGTTAGTCAGTGCCTTCGCGCAAGGCTTGCAAGAGGGAGAGTTCTTCATGTCTTTGATCCCCAAACCCCCGAAGGACTTTGAGAGCCTTCTGGGGAAAGCTAGCAAGTATGTGGACGTTGAAGAAGCACAAGCCGCCAGGAGGCCCGAGATCAGGCCTACGCCCGATAACCCTCAGCAGCATCAAAGGGGTATGCCTCCAGGAGGACCCCTGAGGAGCCCCCGAGCTATGGGACACCGACTGGGAGCCGAGAGGGGGGTAGTTCAGCAAGTAGCCCAGGGCTATCTCCCGACTAGGTGGCAACCCTATTGTTCCTTCCACAACAGCCATACACACGATCTTCAGGACTGTTGGCAAGCCGGTAGAGGTCGGGGCCGCACCGGTCGAGGTAGCCCGAGAGGAGCTCATCAAGGAGGTGGTCGGGGCCGAGGAAGAGCACCACCTAACCAGCCCGAGCTCCGAGACCGACCAGTCGCCCCTATAGCCAGACGGCTATTCCCGACTCCTGGTTCGCCCGAGCCGGATAACACCAGCGAGGAACAAGCCAATCAGCAAAATTCCGTGCACGGGTCCATCAATGTCATCTCGGGCGGGCCTACCTACGGAGATTCCAACCGAGCTCGGAAGTCGCAGGCCCGACGCCTGGACATTTATCAAGTGGGCTGCAGCTCCGCCCAAGCTCAGGGACCACAGATTAGCTTCGTCCCGCCGACCTACAGGGAATAGAAGTACCGCATGATGATGCCCTGGTCATCACGGCGGTCATAGCCAACTACCAGATCCACCGTACCATAGTGGATTCAGGCAGCTCAGTGAATATTTTATACTTGAAGGCATTCGAGCAACTACAAATTGAGATGTCCGAGCTACAGCCCGTGGCCACACCCTTATTTGGGTTCACGGGGAATGAAGTTCATCCGTTGGAGCAGATCAAGCTAGCCATATCTCTTGGCGAAGAACCTTTAAGAAGGACCAGGTGGTCTACCTTCTTGATAGTGGACGCCCCTTCAGCCTACAATGCTATCTTAGGCCGACCATCCCTGAATGAATTCCGGGCAGTGATGTCCACTTTCTATTTGAAGGTCAAGTTTCCTGTAGGAGATCAGGTCGGTGAGGCCAAAGGAGATCAAAAGGTTGCTCGCCGATGCTATGTGAATGATGTCCGAGTGGAAGTAAGCAAGACCTTCCGACCTGCACCGGCCAGCTGTAACATGGTACAGACCTCTCAGCCTTCTCCCTGGGCTGACATGATGGAAGAAAAGGAAGAGGTCCAACTCTTGTTGGACCGAGAGGAAACCAAGGTGAGGATAGCTCCAGGGCTATCGCCCGACCTCCGGCAGCAACTGATAGAGTGTTTGACACGGAATCGAGATGTGTTTGCCTGGTCTCAACAAGATCTGAAGGGGGTCAGGCCCGAGGTTATGGAACATAAGCTACACGTGTACCCAGACGCCCGGCCCGTGAAGCAGAGAAAAAGAGATTTCAGCCCTGAGCAGAATAAGATAATCCAAGTCGAGGTGGAGAGGTTGCTGAAAGCAGGACACATTCGAGAAGTGCAGTTCCCGGCCTGGTTGGCCAATGTGGTGCTGGTCTCCAAGCCGGGAGACAAGTGGAGGATCTACATTGACTTCAGAGATCTGAACAAAGCTTGCCCAAAAGACTGTTACCCGCTACCCCGAATAGATCAGATGGTGGACTCTACTGTGGGAAGCGAATTTATTTGCATGCTTGATGCCTATCAGGGATATCACCAAGTCCCACTGCACCCGGGTGATCAGGAAAAGGTCAGCTTTGTAACTGCCGAAGGTACCTATTGCTACACAGTTATGCCCTTCGGACTCAAGAACGCCGGGGCAACTTATCAGAGGCTGATGAACAAAGTCTTTAAAGAGCAGCTCGGCAGAAATGTGGAAGTGTACGTTGATGACATCCTCATCAAGTCTGCCCGGGCTGCCGACCTCATTGCAGATGTACAAGAAACTTGTTGCACCCTGCGAAGGTATGACCTCAAACTCAATCCTACAAAATGTCTGTTCGGAGCCAAGAGCGGAAAATTCCTGGGCTACATCCTGACCGAGCGAGGAATAGAGGCCAATCCAGGCAAGGTGAAAGCGCTGCTAGACATGCCACCACCTAAAAACCTAAAGGAAGTTCAGCGCCTGACTGGGAGGATAACGACCTTGTCCAGATTCATCTCTAGGTCTGCCGACCGAAGTCTGCCATTTTTCAAGATCCTACGTAAGGCCTCCAAGTTCCAGTGGGATGCCGAGTGTGACCGAGCTTTCGAAGAGTTGAAGGCATACTTAGTCAGTCT
>JAGFNQ010006295.1:558591-579068 GCA_024364735.1 Boesenbergia rotunda
CCCCCGGCTTGCATGAGGGAAACGTAAAAAAAAAAAATGCAAAGCAGCGGAGTAGAGCAGAGCGGACGCGGCAAGCCACGTCTGCAGGTATGCAACGTCGCGTTTGGAGAGGTTCGCAGGAGATCAAATTCGTGTGTATATATATATATAGTTTAATTTTTTTTAAGACGGATAAGAGGAAGATTTTCTTTATACGGGTATTGATATATGAGACGAAATGTATAAAATTATTTAGGTTGTGTTTGATTAAAGATAATATAATCTAATTTATAATATAATTGATTTACTAATCTAGATTATACATTGTTGACCTTGTAATCCAGATTATATATTGTTGACCTTGTAATCCAGATTATATATTGTTGACCTTGTAATCCAGATTATGCATCTTTATTAAGTTTTATAATACATATTATATTACATTATAATTTTAAAATTATATTAAATAAAATAATAATTTTGTAATATAATTTTGATTATATTATAAGACTGATATCACAGCGTTAATTGTTTCCGTGTTTTCTGTTTCCTCCTGATCATGACCGGGCAGACGGGATGTATCCCTTTCGGCATTGAATGGTATTAAAGCGCTAGCGTAATGTCTTACGCAAGGGAAGAAGAGGATAAATTAAAAAAAAAAGAAATTTTAATTTTTGTTTGGGATTGAATGAGTCAAGGAAGAGAACGAAAGAAAAGGCTGATCTTTACCTTTATATGTTCATGAATTTATATGATTTCTGACACTCCGATTTAGAAGTAAAGAAGGGGAAGGGGATTCAAAAATATTTTATTCTAATTTCATTTTCATTTTAAAATATTAATTTCTAAATTAACTTATTTATTTAGATATTTCATTTTGACGTCGTCGCTCCTCATGTGGCATGCACTATCACCGTATAGAGTCCAACCGCTTGCACTAAGGATGTCAGCACCTAATTTTGCAAAGCTACGATTGTTTTTTTCTAGAGATTTTGTATGTTTACCTAAGTATCTTCTGTACTCCATTTTTCTTTTCCTTTGCTACGCCAAGAAAATGGATAGTCCTTTTTACCACCTTCCATATACCATCCGCCCGCATTACTAATGACAATTTTTTATTTCATCGTATCATCTGTTACAATATACTTTTATCAATCACAAGTTTGTTTTTTTTCCACAAACATGAGAACTAGATGAGTGTTCAATCTTGCATCAAATAATTTCATTATGCTTTCATAAAATACAAGTCTACTGACTCAGTGACCCTCCTAGAATCGGCCCACTAATATAAAAGAAGATAAATATAGATATATAAGCGGGAGGTGCATGGTGGAGACGCACTAGGTCATCAATTCCTGAAAATCGACCCTTGACTATTATCTCAATGTGAACATCTTGTATGATCTTAATTTATTTTTGTTTTTCATTTATTGCATTATAGATGGGTGATCAAAACAATAAATGTAATGATTTTATTAAGTTGCATTGTATGCATCAACTCGCATAGGCACAAGTTGTTTGTTTGGTTGTAGTTTGGTTTGTGCAAAATAAGCAAAGACAAAATAGCCAAATTCAACGTATTATATGGCTAGAAGGAGAATGTGTACAAAATGAATTAATGACAAAAGTGCTAATAAATGATCAATGTCGTAGTATAATTAGGATAGATACTTTTGCATTTGTGGGATTATGTAATCTTTTAGTTAAAGAATGTGGTTTACGACTGATCCGGGCGAGCGGTTTTTCATCAAGGATGAGAGCCCGGTCGGAGAAAACCCGGTTCAACCCAGTTCAAGGTTAACAGAGGTCGGGGCGGGCCGAAGCTCAAGTTGGAATCAAGACCTCCCGAGGCCGAGCTCTCAAGGCCTACCTCTCGAGATCGACCCCCAAGGCCGACCTCCCGAGGCCGAGCTCTCAAGGCCGACCTCCCGGGGCCGACCTTTCAAGGCCGACCTCCCGGGCCGACCTCTCAAGGCCGACCTCCGAGGCCGACCTCCCAGGCCGACCTCCCGAGGCCGACCCCCCGAGGCCGACCTCCCCGAGCCGACTCTCGAGGCCGACCTCCCGAGGCCGAGCTCTCAAGGCCGACCTCCCGGGACCGACCTCTCAAGGCTGAGCTCTCGAGGCCGACCTCCCGAGGTCCAACGATAGAAGCTGAGCTCTCGAGGCCGACCTCCCGAGGTCGGGCGATCGAGGCGAGCTCCCGAGGCCAACCTCCCGAGGTCGAGCGATAGAAGCCGAGCTCCTGAAGTTGAGCTCTCGAGGCCGAGTTCTCGAGGTCGCGCTCTCGAGGCTGAACGATTGAGGTCGAGTTCTTGAGTTTCATCCCTCGAAGGGCTCCGTCAAAACTCTCCGTTAAGAGACGTCGTCGTCATCTGACGTGGTCGCCCAGCAATTAATTAGGAGTAGGATCACAGGGTGGCAGACTGCTATGTCAGTCTCACATCGCCGCTTACTTAGCTTAATCCCTAACTAATCTTTAGTGAGATGTGACATCCCGCACGAGTGAGACCTTTCTCCTTCCCCTATATAAACCCACCCTTGGGCTCCAAAGAGGGGATCGCTGTTCATTCACAACCACTCCACTGCATTAAGAGCTCTGTTTAGGTCCGACCTCCCAGGCTACAGTAGACCGAGTCAGCTTGGTTAGACCGAGTCATTCGAGGAGAACCGATCTTCGCTTGTCGACAGGATCAAATTTGGCGCCGTCTGTGGGAACTTTCGCCTGATCGAAAGTCGAAGATGAGTGATTCCAATCGGGTGACCGTCACTCTTTCACAAGAGGATTTGGATCTGCTGATCGAAGCCAGGGCCCGGAAATTAGCGGAGGCTCAGTTAGCAGCCGCCCGACCTATCCCACTGGGCCCGGTTGAGCACACCGCTCATGTAGGCACTGAGGGAGGAGTTCAACAGGAAGGCAGCCCTCACTTTCCCCGGGCGCTGTTCGGCCCGGCCGAGGGAGCAGGACAATCGGATCCGCATGAAGCTACATCTAGCCATACCCGAGCTAGCAAAGGGAAGGCTCCCCTTGTGCCGTTCCCGACTGAACGCACAGGATGCCCTTTCTCCAGTCAAGTCCTGAATGAGCCGCTGCCCAAGCATTTCAGACCTCCGTCCGTTGCGGAGTACGGAGGAGCCACTGATCCAGAAGAACACCTGAAGAAGTTTGAAAATGCCTCGATGCTACATCAGTACCCAGATGGCATTAGGTGCCGAGCCTTCCTGACCACTCTCGCCGGGCCGGCTCAGCGATGGTTCGACAGGCTCCCAGAGGGATCGATCAGGGATTTCTCTGACTTCAAGAAACTGTTTCTGCAACATTTTGCCAGTAGTAAGAGACATCACAAGACAAGCTTAAATCTATTTACCATGAAGCAGGGCCCGAAGGAGTCCTTAAAAGCCTATATCAGGAGATTCAATCAAGTCGCGCTGGACGTTCCCACTGCCACCTCCGAGGTGTTAGTCAGTGCCTTCGCGCAAGGCTTGCAAGAGGGAGAGTTCTTCAGGTCTTTGATCCGCAAACCCCCGAAGGACTTTGAGAGCCTTCTGGGGAAAGCTAGCAAGTATGTGGACGTTGAAGAAGCACAAGCCGCCAGGAGGCCCGAGATCAGGCCTACGCCCGATAACCCTCAGCAGCATCAAAAGGGTATGCCTCCAGGAGGACCCCTGAGGAGCCCCCGAGCTATAGGACACCGACTGGGAGCCGAGAGGGGGTAGTTCAGCAAGTAGCCCAGGGCTATCTCCTGACTAGGTGGCAACCCTATTGTTCCTTCCACAACAGCCATACACACGATCTTCAGGACTGTTGGCAAGCCGGTAGAGGTCGGGGCCGCACCGGTCGAGGTAGCCCGAGAGGAGCTCATCAAGGAGGTGGTCGGGGCCGAGGAAGAGCACCACCTAACCAGCCCGAGCTCCGAGACCGACCAGTCGCCCCTATAGCCAGACGGCTATTCCCGACTCCTGGTTCGCCCTAGCCGGATAACACCAGCGAGGAACAAGCCAATCAGCAAAATTCAGTGCACGGGTCCATCAATGTCATCTCGGGCGGGCCTACCTACGGAGATTCCAACCGAGCTCGGAAGTCGCAGGCCCGACGCCTGGACATTTATCAAGTGGGCTGCAGTTCCGCCCAAGCTCAGGGACCACAGATTAGCTTCGGTCCCGCCGACCTACAGGGAATAGAAGTACCGCATGATGATGCCCTGGTCATCACGGCGGTCATAGCCAACTACCAGATCCACCGTACCATAGTGGATTCAGGCAGCTCAGTGAATATTTTATACTTGAAGGCATTCGAGCAACTACAAATTGAGATGTCCGAGCTACAGCCCGTGGCCACACCCTTATTTGGGTTCACGGGGAATGAAGTTCATCCGTTGGGGCAGATCAAGCTAGCCATATCTCTTGGCGAAGAACCTTTAAGAAGGACCAGGTGGTCTACCTTCTTGATAGTGGACGCCCCTTCAGCCTACAATGCTATCTTAGGCCGACCAGCCCTGAATGAATTCCGGGCAGTGATGTCCACTTTCTATTTGAAGGTCAAGTTTCCTGTAGGAGATCAGGTCGGTGAGGCCAAAGGAGATCAAAAGGTTGCTCGCCGATGCTATGTGAATGATGTCCGAGTGGAAGTAAGCAAGACCTTCCGACCTGCACCGGCCAGCTGTAACATGGTACAGACCTCTCAGCCTTCTCCCTGGGCTGACATGATGGAAGAAAAGGAAGAGGTCCAACTCTTGTTGGACCGAGAGGAAACCAAGGTGAGGATAGCTCCAGGGCTATCGCCCGACCTCCGGCAGCAACTGATAGAGTGTTTGACACGGAATCAAGATGTGTTTGCCTGGTCTCAACAAGATCTGAAGGGGGTCAGGCCCGAGGTTATGGAACATAAGCTACACGTGTACCCAGACGCCCGGCCCGTGAAGCAGAGAAAAAGAGATTTCAGCCCTGAGCAGAATAAGATAATCCAAGCCGAGGTGGAGAGGTTGCTGAAAGCAGGACACATTCGAGAAGTGCAGTTCCCGGCCTGGTTGGCCAATGTGGTGCTGGTCTCCAAGCCGGGAGACAAGTGGAGGATCTGCATTGACTTCAGAGATCTGAACAAAGCTTGCCCAAAGGACTGTTACCCGCTGCCCCGAATAGATCAGATGGTGGACTCCACTGCGGGAAGCGAATTTATTTGCATGCTTGATGCCTATCAGGGATATCACCAAGTCCCACTGCACCCGGGTGATCAGGAAAAGGTCAGCTTTGTAACTGCCGAAGGTACCTATTGCTACACAGTTATGCCCTTCGGACTCAAGAACGCCGGGGCAACTTATCAGAGGCTGATGAACAAAGTCTTTAAAGAGCAGCTCGGCAGAAATGTGGAAGTGTACGTTGATGACATCCTCATCAAGTCTGCCCGGGCTGCCGACCTCATTGCAGATGTACAAGAAACTTGTTGCACCCTGCGAAGGTATGGCCTCAAACTCAATCCTACAAAATGTCTGTTCGGAGCCAAGAGCGGGAAATTCCTGGGCTACATCCTGACCGAGCGAGGAATAGAGGCCAATCCAGGCAAGGTGAAAGCGCTGCTAGACATGCCACCACCTAAAAACCTAAAGGAAGTTCAGCGCCTGACTGGGAGGATAACGGCCTTGTCCAGATTCATCTCCAGGTCTGCCGACAGAAGTCTGCCATTTTTCAAGATCCTACGTAAGGCCTCCAAGTTCCAGTGGGATGCCGAGTGTGACCGAGCTTTCGAAGAATTGAAGGCATACTTAGTCAGTCTGCCAATACTAGCCAAGCCCGAGGAAGGAGAGCCCTTGTATGTTTACCTATCTGCTACTGAGGAAGCTGCGAGTGCTGTGCTTGTAACCCAGAAAGAGACCGAGCAGCAGCCGGTCTATTTCTTTGGGCATTTATTTAAAGAGGCCGAGTGTAGGTATACTACACTCGAGAAATTAGCTTATGTCCTTGTGTTGATGGCTCAGCGATTGCGACCCTATTTCCTGGCTCATCCTATCCGAGTGCTGACCAATAGCACACTCGGGAAGGTCTTGATCAACCCTGAAGTCTCAGGTCGGATGGTCAAGTGGACTACTGAACTGAGCGAATATGATATTCAGTATCAGCCCAGAACTGCAATCAAAGCTCAGGCCTTAGCAGATTTCTTAAGCGAACTTCATGCAGAGAAGGAGGAGGAGGTCTGGAAAATATACGTGGACGGGTCAGCCACCCGGGCAGGGAGTGGCGTAGGGATCTTATTGATATCTCCCAAGGGAGACCCCATACATTTGGCCGTACGCCTAGAGTATAGTGCTACCAATAACCAAGCAGAATACGAAGCCCTTTTAGCAGGCCTCCAAGCAGCCAGACAGGTCGGGGCTACTCGGGTCATCTTGCATTCTGATTCCCAATTAGTGACTCAACAGGTGGCCGGGCGGTTTGAAGTGAACGATGAGAAATTACAAGCTTACGTAGAGGCATATCAACAATTACAGGCAGAATTTCAAGAAGTTCAAATTACGCAGATCCCCCGAGGGGACAACGCCAAGGCGGATGAGCTAGCCCGGTTGGCCAGTTCTGTCCGTCCATGGGTCTTCCCCAAGCCCTCCCCTCAAGTCATGTTAGTGGCTCAGGTCGAGAGGGAGGCAGAAATGGAGATAGAGGGGGATTGGAGGGCTCCATTCATCACCTACCTGAAGGATGGAACTCTTCCAGACAACCCCGAGCAAGCTCGAATATTGAAGATCAGAGCAGCCCGGTTCACCCTGATCGGGGACGCATTGTACAAGCGGGCTTTTTCCCGACCTCTAGCCAGGTGTCTCGGAAAGGAAGATGCAGACTATGTACTTAGAGAAGTGCATTTGGGGTGCTGCGGAAATCACTCAGGAGGTCGGTCCATGGCTCGGAAGGTCTTGCTGGCCGGTTACTTTTGGCCGACCCTTCAAAGGGATGCAGAGAGGATGGCTGGTTCCTGTCTTTCTTGTCAGAAGTACCAGAATCTGTCTCACCGACCGGTGGAGATGTTGCGAGCGTCCACTGCATCATGTCCCTTTGATCAGTGGGGCATGGATATAGTGGGACCCTTCCCCAGAGCAGCCGGTCAGAAGCAATTCCTATTGGTGGCAGTAGATTACTTCTCCAAGTGGGTCGAGGCAGAAGCCCTGGCTCGGATCACGGAGCAAGCAGTGAAGAAATTCCTTTGGCAGAATATTTTATGCCGGTACGGCATACCTCATAAGTTGGTATCAGACAATGGTCGGCAGTTTCAAGGTCGGATCATCAGAAATTGGTGTAAGGAGTTCGGGATCAAACAGGCCTTCACATCCGTAGCATACCCCCAGAGTAATGGCCAGGCAGAAGTAGCTAATAGAGAGATTCTAAAAGGGCTCAAGGTTAAGTTGGATCAGGTCGGCGGATCCTGGGTGGATGAGTTGCCAGGGGTCCTCTGGGCCCTTCGCACCACGCCCAAAGAGGGGTCGGGATGCACCCCCTTCCAGTTGGTCTATGGCAGTGAAGCAGTAGTCCCCATGGAGGTCGGCTGTGAATCTGACAGGAGGCATTTATATGGGGAAGACAATGCAGAGAAGAGACGAGCTGAGCTAGACCTGATTGAGGAGGTCCGAGCTAAGGCTACCGTCCGCATGGCTGCTTACCAGCAGAGGATGCGAAACCGATACAACCAGAAAGTTATACCCCGACACTTCCAGGTCGGGGACAAGGTATGGAAAAGGGTCAAGCCCGTTGGAGAAGTAGGCAAACTAGAGCCCCCATGGAGTGGCCCATTTCTAGTGGTCGAGGCACTGGGATCGGGAGCATACTATCTGCAAGATGCTCAAGGGAGGCGGCTCGGGCGACCCTGGAGCGCAGTGCATTTAAAATTGTACCGTGAGGAGAGAGGAGAGGAATGACTCTTGTAACTGTACTCAGAAGAATGGATAGCAAAAACTCTAACTCTCCAGAAAAGATCACCCCTGAAAGTTATAAGTGAGCTTATTCTCACGCACCCACCGGACCCGGCGCCGATCGGGCGTGGCGTTCCACGTTCGGTCGGGCCCGGTCGGGCGTGGCGGTCCACGTTCGATCCGAGGTAAGTCGGACGGTGTCCAGACTCTTGCTAAGGCAAGTTATAAGTGAGATTGTTCTCACGCACCCACCGGACCCGGCGCCGATCGGGCGTGGCGTTCCACGTTCGGTCGGGCCCGGTCGGGCGTGGCGGTCCACGTTCGACCTGAGGTAAGTCGGACGGTGTCCAGACTCTTGCTAAGGCAAGTTATAAGTGAGCTTGCTCTCACGCACCCACCGAACCCGGCGCCGATCGGGCGTGGCGTTCCACGTTCGGTCGGGCCCGGTCGGGCGTGGCGGTCCACGTTCGACCTAAGGTAAGTTGGACGGTGTCCAGACTCTTGCTAAGGCAAGTTATAAGTGAGCTTGCTCTCACGCACCCACCGTACCCGGCGCCGATCGGGCGTGGCGTTCCACGTTCGGTCGGGCCCGGTCGGGCGTGGCGGTCCACGTTCGACCCGAGGTAAGTCGGACGGTGTCCAGACTCTTGCTAATGCAAGTTATAAGTGAGATTATTCTCACGCACCCACCGGACCCGGCGCCGATCAGGCGTGGCATCCCACGTTTGGTCGGGCCCAGTCGGGCGTGGCGATCCACGCTCGGCCCGAGGTAAGTCGGACGGTGTCCAGACTCTTGCTCAGGGGAAGTATGAAATAACATCTTGCCACAATATCTGCTGTACAAGCGTGGCTCCCCACGTTCTGAGAAACAGCAGACCTGTTCGAGTAAAGCGGATCGGGACGAACCGAAATTAGTGATATGGTTAACCCGAAGGAAATTAAATTCATCGCCGAGTCAGGGTGCCGACCCGACCGAGCCAAATCGCCGAGTCAGGGGGCCGACCCGACCGAGCAAATCGCCGAGTCAGGGGCCGCCCGACGAGCAATCGCGAGTCAGGAGCCGACCCGACCGAGTCAACTCGCCGAGTCAGGGTACCGACCCGACCGAGTCAACTCGCCGAGTCAGAGTACCGACCCGACCGAGTCAACTCGCCGAGTCAGGGTACCGACCCGACCGAGTCAACTCGCCGAGTCAGAGTACCGACCCGACCGAGCAAAATTGCTGAGCCAAGACATTGGCCCGATCAAGCCGTAGTATCAAGTTTGGAAAAAGGTCAGGTTGGAAGACTAATAACGCGAGTCGCCCGAGCTCCCGATACTTAGCCAAATTTTCGAATTGGCCAAAAAGGTTGAACTAAGGAGATCAGGATGAACACCCCAAGCAATCGACAATAATCGAGACTTCGTCGCAAGGCATGAGTACCGGCCTGCAAAGAATGAGCCGAACGAGTTGCCCAAATCACACTTAGCGAGGATCTCGCGCATCATAGACGAGGGGCCGACCTAATAAAACAAAGTAGCCGTGTCCGGACATCGACCTGATCTAATAATATCCCCGGGTCAGGGCTCCGACCTGACCTCATGGTGTTCCTGGGCTCGAACGTCAGCCCAGTCGAATATATGACCGAATAGATGTCTCTAATCTTCGACACTTAGCGAAAGCTCCCTACTCGACCCGAAGGAGTCCGCCTTACGATAACGATCTAGGTGACTCGGGCGACCCATACTTTGTATAAATTGGAGGAATAACTCATAACATCAACCTTCAATGAACAGAGCGAACGCATCAAATAGGCGGCACTTAGCAAAAAACCCATGCACCGCCGATAGATAAACGAGATAAAGACAAAGAAAAATCTGCAGAAATGAGTTTAGGCTCAGGGCCATCGCAAAATTGAGCCTTGGAGGCCAAGGCAGTAAGTCAAATATCATTACATGGATTTTCAGAATTCAAAAGTGGAAAGGAAGCAGACTGAGCAATAGTTCGGGTGAAGGGAGGTCGGGCCCATGAAGTCAAGTGAATTTTGGGAACGCATCGGGAGGAAGCGAGGCCTTGATTAAGGATAGCTTCACCACGTTGGGAAGCAGGTCAGTTGGAAGATGGCCGGCCTCCAGGAGTTGTTGTATCGCGCCCTCTGCCCCATGCCTCATCATGGCCACGATCTTCTGGGTCACCTCCTTCCGGAAGGGCTGAGATTGAACGTAAGCCAATCTAGCCTGCTCGATCGGGCCGGTTCCCCGGCCTTGAAGTCGGCTAGCTCTTTTTGCAAGCGGGCCACCTCAGCGTCTCGCTCCTTGAGTTGGGCGTCCTTGGCCGACAGACCTGCCTCCTTACTTACCAGTTGTGCTTCTAAAGCCGAAAGGCTTCCTGCTGAGCTTGGAGCTCGGTCGCCTTACCCTTCAAGGTTGCAAGTTCGGCATCTTTGTCCCGAAGGGCCCGCTGGTGAGTGGCGAGTACTTCCCGCAGCTTTTGCTGTAAGTCACGGACCTCGAGGATTCTTCGGTCCAGGTCAGAATGAGTACGGACTTCGCTAGCGAGGGCAGTCTTCTTTGCGGCCTCGGCGGCCTCCAGCCGAGTGCCGAGCTCATCGAGTTGGCGGCCTGAGGCTGCCAACACCTCATGCGTCCGTTCCAGATTGACGTTGTTTTCCGCTAATTGCGTTCGTAGGGAAACCACCTCATTTAGGAGTCTGGTCCGACCCTCGTCGCCGGCCGGGAGAGCACATTGAGTCAGTTGATGCTCTAAGCTCTCTACCTTGTACTCAGCCGCCCGGCGCTCCCTAACGTTCGTGACCAGGGCCTTGGTTACCGCCTGGCCCCCGACCCACAGCTATACAGAAACGAGCAACATGAGAAAAGAACGAAAGGGGCGAAGGTTAGGAAAAGGAATACCTTGATCAGGTCCATGGCAAAGTTATCGGCCAGACTAAAAGGGCTTCGCCCTTCAGTTAAGGACAGACCGTGATCCCAAGCAGCAACCAGATGACCGTGGAGGTTAAGGGGCTGGGGTTCGACCATCCGAAGTAGGGAAGTCTCGGATGGAAGTTGCAACTCCACCAGAGCTCGGGGAATGTCGTGCATGGCCAGAAGAGAGGCAGCCGCCTCTTCGCTATCTGTATCATCGGCGTCCTCAGGAGGAGAAGGGACAGAGCTGGTAGCTAAACCCACCGGTCGGGGCGTACTCAACCCGGGCAAGGAGGGCTCGGGCAAAGTAGCGCTGGTGGATGGGGCCGAGATCGCCGGGCGAGGTGAAGCTGAGCGAGAGGTCGACAGCCGAATTCTGACTCGGCTAGGCAAGGGAGCAGTCGATTCTGGCGCCCTTTCAGGTTGAACCTGAATTGTGGGAGTGCTCGAGGAAACAGGCTCGGGCGCCCGCTCAGGTTGAACCTGAATCGCGGGAGTGCTGGAGGAAGCAGCTTCTCGGGGCCGTTTCTTCTTCTTATGCGCACGAGAAGAAGACGGACCCGTAGTAGCGGTCTGCCTTCCGGCCTCCGCGCAGACCTCGGGAGGGTCGGCCGCAACGCTTTGGCCTAGCACTTCCAAGTCCGGATCGCTCTCCGCTCGACCCGGTTGCTCGGGAACTGGCGTCGCCCTCACCGGGATTGCATTTCGGCGGGCCATTAGTTCAGCTGCCCGAGTGTTCAAGGCCTCTTCCGCCAGGGCTATCTCTTATCCATGAGGGCGTCCATCAGGGCCTGAGCTGCAAGTCAGAAAAAGTTTTAGTTAGCATTAAAAGAGTCGTAAATAAGAAGGGGAATTTACCATAAGTTCAGGCAGTCTGGCGGGGATTTGACTCAGCCGGCAAATGTAGAGCACGGCCTCGCTCAACAATTTGCCGACGTGGAAACGGCGTCCTCCGATTTTAGAGAAGGCTGACCGAAAGCCGGGGTCAGCACGATACCTTCGGGGAGCAGGGGGGTGGTCAGGCAATGCCTCTAGCCAATCAAGAGGCCAGGATGCAGGCGGGAAGGTGCTTATGTAAAAGAAATGGGATTTCCACCCCTTGTTCGAAGATGGAACCTTGTCTAGAAAGGCGGTGTTGATCCTGGCCTGGAAAAAGAAACACCCGGGCTCTTGCATCTTAAGGGAATAGAAGAGATGGAAAATCCTAGGAGACAGGGGAACTCGGAAGGACTCAAAGATGACTACCGTGCCACATAGAATCCGAATCGAGTTCGGGGCTAGTTGGGAGAGGGACACCTGAAAATACTGACAGATCTCTATAATAAAGGAATGCAAAGGGAACCGCAGGCCGGCTAGAAGATGATCCTTGAAGATAGTAAAGTAGTTCACCGGGGCTCGGTTAGGTCGGTCGTCCGGAGAGGGGAGAGCGAAAACGTGATCTTCTGGGATGCGATAATCATGGCGGAGGGTTTCCAAAGACCCTAGACTCAGGGTCGATCGGGTAGTAGTATACCACGGCTCGGGCGCAGAGGATGAGCCGGGCGTAGAAGATGAGCCGGCCATGAGGTCGGACTCGGGAATTAGCAGAAAAAGGTTTAGGCGGGTAAAAGAATACCTAGTGTTCGGGCTCGGGGTGAGATGCTGATCGCCGGAAACACTGTTTGTCGGAACTCAAGGAGGTCGGGCGGAGGAGGTCGGACAAAACGAAAAGAGAAGTGAGAGGCAAAGTGAGGAAGAATGAAATGAAGGGGGCCGCCTATTTATACTACCGGCTAGGCAACCAGGATCGTCGGATGGAGAGGAAAGAAATGGCGGGCTACGGTCTCCACCGTCCGATCAGCACGATTCCCCATACCCCGAAGCTTCTCGCGAACGCCAAACGAAGCCGCGCCCACGATGCCTCGATATCGGAGGCATCCACTCAATAGCTGACGCATGGTCAGACATTAATGAATAACTGATTGGGAGGTCGGGCGCGCGGGAGACTAACTCGGAATACAAGGAGCGCGCGGGAGAGCGGAAAAAGGGTCAGGCCGACCGGGCCGGGAGCCTAGTCAGTCGGACTGGACGCCTCCTTCGACTAGACTTGAAGGGGAGGCTTGTGATCCGGGCGAGCGGTTTTTCATCAAGGATGAGAGCCCGGTCGGAGGAAACCCTATTCAACCCAGTTCAAGGTTAACAGAGGTCGGGGCGGGCCGAAGCTCAAGTTGGAATCAAGACCTCCCGAGGCCGAGCTCTCAAGGCCTACCTCTCGAGATCGACCCCCAAGGCCGACCTCCCGAGGCCGAGCTCTCAAGGCCGACCTCCCGGGGCCGACCTTTCAAGGCCGACCTCCCGGGGCCGACCTCTCAAGGCCGACCTCCCGAGGCCGACCTCCCGAGGCCGACCTCTCAAGGCCGAGCTCTCGAGGTCGACCCCCCGAGGCCGACCTCCCCGAGGCCGACCTCTCGAGGCCGACCTCCCGAGGCCGAGCTCTCAAGGCCGACCTCCCGGGACCGACCTCTCAAGGCTGAGCTCTCGAGGCCGACCTCCCGAGGTCCAACGATAGAAGCTGAGCTCTCGAGGCCGACCTCCCGAGGTCGGGCGATCGAGGCCGAGCTCCCGAGGCCAACCTCCCGAAGTCGAGCGATAGAAGCCGAGCTCCTGAAGTTGAGCTCTCGAGGCCGAGTTCTCGAGGTCGCGCTCTCGAGGCTAAACGATTGAGGTCGAGTTCTTGAGTTTCATCCCTTGAAGGGCTCCGTCAAAACTCTCCGTTAAGAGACGTCGTCGTCATCTGACGTGGTCGCCCAGCAATTAATTAGGAGTAGGATCACAGGGTGGCAGACTGCTATGTCGGTCTCACATCTCCGCTTACTTAGCTTAATCCCTAACTAATCTTTAGTGAGATGTGACATCCCGCACGAGTGAGACCTTTCTCCTTCCCCTATATAAACCCACCCTTGGGCTCCAAAGAGGAGGATCGTTGTTCATTCACAACCACTCCACTGTATTAAGAGCTCTGTTTAGGTCCGACCTCCCAGGCTACAGTAGACCGAGTCAGCTTAGTTAGACCGAGTCATTCGGAGGAGAACCGATCTTCGCTTGTCGACAGGATCAACGACCTATAACTTAACAAGGATCACTATGGAATAACAAATAGCAAAATTACTTTATTTATTATATCACAATGTTACAAATCGTGAACTTAGATTTCTTTTTTATCAATCAAGAGAAATAGTGAGTCATCATTTTCACAGTGTAAGAGCTATAATGAGTTGGAGGATAAATTTATCAAACAACCGGTTGGGTCATAAATTTCTTTAGAAATCTTCAATATATAGCAATTGATTCTACCTATTTTTTAAGGTGAAAATATTATTCTTATCTTTTGACTAGTATATATTCATGTCTATATGTTCATAATTATTAAAAATTTAGACATGGTATATTTAGATTGTGTTGGAGCAATAGATGGAACACATATTCTTCATGTTAAAAGTTCTCTCTTAATGCTCTAAAGTTTAGCGGTAGAAAAGATTTTTCAATACAAAAATTTTTTAGCAGCATGGACATTTGACTTGGAATTCACTTATATCTTAGCCGGGTGGGAAGATACAACATCCTATTCAAGAATAATAAAAAGTGTATTAACCAGACAAGAATATCTTAAAATTTCAAAAGGTAAATTAAATGACATATATTGTGATTAGACTTTCTTTTACATTTTTTAAGAAAAATACTACCTTGTTGATGTTGTATTCATGTTGAAAAGCGGTCTTATTACACCATATCAAGGAGAATATTATCATTTGAAAGAATATAGCCGCAATCCACCACTAAATGCTCTGGAGTTATTTAATCTTCGATATTCTTCATTGCGTGCGTAATACAATTGAAAGAGCTTTTAGAGTCCTTAAGAAGAGATTTGCTATTATAGAAAGTTTAACGGAGTCGAATTATGGAGTTTAAACTCAAAAAGAAATTTTTTTCAGTTATTGTATTTTACACAATTACTTGATTAATGTTGATCTATAGATAAGGAATTGCTTGCTGTGGTTGATATTGAACTTAATAATTATAGTCAACATCAAGAGAAAAATCATAGAAATAGAGATGACAATGAAGATACAAGAAGGAGAGAATTGTTTAGGGATTCCATAACCTTGACTATGTGATTAGATTACAATATATGATATTTATATTTATTTGTTTATCTTGTGTATTTGAATAAATTCTCTTGTAATTGGATGATTGTGAATGTTGACATTTTAATTTATTATGTTACTTAAATTTTATATTATATGATTGTTTATGTGATTATGTGTTTGATTGCTATTATATATTTGTTTTTAAGATGCCAAAAACAGAATGATTCGCAAAGGAAAAAAATGTAGGGGCAAGTAAGGTGAATAATTAATATTGGGGCAATTTACCAAAGGGCGTATCTAACTATTCGTAATTACCGAAAGGAGTACCATGACTTCTATTATACCAAAGGGCGCATCCCATATAGTGAAATTACTTTTATACCCATCCCGCCAAAGAATGACTTTATCAAATACATTTTCGAGACAACCGAATCACTTTATCAATAAAATATTAATTTGTGGTTCGGATGGGTAGCAGTCGAATTTTTCTCAGCTAATATATATATTACTACTTTGCACAAGTCGAATGATCATGAAGGTACGTATATATTGCTTCCTTGCTCAACTCGATTCATCACCAAAGCACCTGAGGAAAATAGGTTGTCGTAGGAGAAAAAGGAAACAACAGATTGGTAACTAAGAGAAATAGAAATGTACGTATGATTGTCATCTTTGATATGGTATCAGATATAGTTTTAATCAATATAAACTCTTTCTACTATTTTTATGTTTGGAGGAGGCTTAGGGTGATATGCATTACATGATATCAGGTCCTGAGAGTGCATGATCTCATTAGATTTCAGTCAATAGGAGAGGCTGAAAATTTTTGTTTCAGGCCCTCAGAAATAATTTGTTTCAGGCCCTCGGAGGGACTGAAATAAAAGGAATTCAGGCCGCCTGGCCTGAATTTCTTTTATTTCAGGGCCAGGGAGGGGCTGAAATCAAATGATTTCAGGCCCGCCCTGGGCCTGAAATGTAATGATTCAGGCCTGGAGTGGGCCTGAAATCAAATGATTTCAGGCCCTCAGGGGCTCCTAGGGCCTTGATTATCAATTTCAAAGTTTGATAAAGTTAATTGTAATTTTTTTTCAAGGATGATAATGTTGTTGACGAAATTCTCTCTGAGATATGAAATACTCTTGATGATAATGTGGTCACGGGGAATGGATTAGAAATAGCTAGTAATAATATTCCATTATCTTCCCAGTATGGTGATAATAGCATTACAAGGAATTTGGCGATTGATCTAAATGAAGAAGTAAATAATATAAAAGAAGAGGGTTTGAATTCTTCTACAAGAGTAGTTGAAATCTTTCAGCCAACCTGGAGTGGGGAGGAAGAAATTGAAATCCGGAATGCAGAAGAATTTGAACCCAGTACAAGTGTACTAGAATTCGAAACTGATGATATGCAGATTGAGCAATATGAATTCCCCTCAGATCAGTACAGTGACTTAGAGGAGGAGTTTCCATTAGCTGAAGATCCATATATTTTGAATTCTCGATTGCTTTCTAGGCCAATTCGAGAGCTAGAGGCAAGAGATGAGCATGAATTTTTTGTGGGGCAGATATTTCCATCTAGAGAAGAATTCAAGAATGCACTTGTTAAACATGCGATGGTTAAGCATATGAGATATAACCCAGTTGACACCCGGAAAAACAGAGTTAAAGCAGTGTGTTTTAACCAACCATGTACATGGAGAGTAGTAGGAAGGGGGGGAAGTAGAGTTCACTGTTACAAAATATATAAAGGAACACCAATGTCGAAGTGTTAGGGAAAGTGCTGATCATCATGCATGTTCTTCATCATTTGTTACTTCTTTTGTTGAAGAGCAATTTCTTCATAATGAACAATACAAACCAAGTATGATTATTTCAGATATTAAAGCTAGATTTGGAGTGACGATATCATACAGAAAAGCATACATAGCTAGGGAGAAAGCATTGAAAAAGGTTGATGGAGATTATGATGAGACATACAGAGATCTCCCACAATATCTGCGTGAGTTAAGAGCTAGAGATCCTGAAACTTATGTGGCACTATGTACGAATGGTGACAATCAGTTCCAGAGGTGTTTTTTGGGCTTTTGGTGCTTGCCGAAGGGTGTTCAGGTCTTATTTGCGTAGACTTATTGGAATTGATGCGACACACCTAAAAGGAAAATATCCAGGAGTATTGTTGATTGCTACGGCGATTGATGGTAATGACAATGTTCTCCCAGTTGCCTTTGCAATAGCTGAAGTAGAATATGGGTCTGCTTGGGAGTGGTTTTTGGAGCATACAAAGAGGTTCTTTGCTGTTGATGATCACTCACTCACCATAGTATCAGATAGGCATCGGGGCATTATATCAGCAGTCAGAAAAGTATTCACAAACGCGCATCATGCTTTTTGTTGCCACCACATGTTTTGTAATATGGTAACTGATACTGGAAGTAGAGCTGGTGTAGGTTTGTTTTGGGCAGCAGCACGAGCCAACACAATACTCCAATATGATATGATAATGGAGACAATGCTTGAAAAACATCCAGATGCTCATAAGTGGCTTCAGAACATTGACCCTAAAAGGTGGGCAAATGCACACTTTACTGGGAGAAGGTACAGAATGCTTACCACGAATTGTGTGGAGAGCTTAAATGCTTTGTTTAAGTCTACACGTGAGCTTCCCATAAATAGGTTAATTCATAATACAAGAAGAAAGGTAGCTCAATGGTTCTATAACCGTAAAGAGGAAGTCTCCAAATGGCATGTTGCTTTGACACCTCATGCTACAAAAGAAATGGAATCAAGGAGAGAGAAAGCTAGAGCTTATAAGGTTCACCCTTACTCTCAATCAGAAATGGAGGTAGAAACATGGGGCACATCATACATTGTTGATTTGGAAAAAAAGTTTTCTCATTGTAGGGAGTTTCAAATTTCAGGACTCCCTTGCTCACATGCTATAGCTGTAATAATTCACAGGAACATCGATACACTCCGATATTGTGAGCATTATTTTTATTCTGAAACTTGGAAGTGGGTTTACATGGATAGTATTTACCCTTGTAGAAGCAAGCAGTTTTGGCCTAGTGGAGTAAACAGCATTACAGTTCGATGTCCCCGTAGCCTTGTGCAGCCTGGTAGACGAAAGAAGGCACGGATTGAGTCAAGACACAATGGCAAGGTGAAACTTAAATACAGCCGGTGCAAACAACTTGGCCACAATAAAAGGACATGTAGAATGCCCTTTTATAAGGAGGATAACTGAATGTATAGTATTCTTTAAAAAAACTAGTTGTTAATGTTGTGACTTATAGAAGTATTTCAATATTACGATACATTTTACCTTGTGTCCAATCAATATAAGCAGAATATATCAGAATTGAAGTCGTATCATTTGTAAACCCAAAATAATATTATTTCAGGAACTTGAAGTCCTGAAGTCCTATGTTTTCTGAATATCTGTTGTTTAACCCCCTCTGATTTTTGCTTTGTTGAATCATTGTTGTGTGCCAACTGATACTGTATCAACACAGTTTTAGATAATCATTAGGACTATGTTTGGAGACAAAAAATAGCATATCCTAGCTAAAATACTAATAATTAGGTAAAGTCTGACTACTGAAAATGAGGTTTGAAAAATCCAAATATGCTAGGTCTATCATACAAACCTCCTGATGTGCCAAATTCTGATAATATGAGGTCTAGATGTGAATGGAATTCAATTGTGGTATGCAATGTGTATTTAAGTACTCTCCTTCTTGTTTATCTTTTAAAAATGTGGTCACAACATGTTCATTTATTTAAAAGATTGGCGTATAAATATTTAATCATACTGTAAATAATTTTTTTGCAAACAGAGGCGTGGGCCTGAACAATATGTTTCAGGCCCAGTGTGGGCCTGAAATAATATCATTTCAGGCCCATCTTGGGCCTGAAATACTAGCATTTCAGGCCTAGTGTGGGCCTGAAATAAATCATTTCAGGCCCACTCTGGGCCTGACATAATGTCATTTCAGGCCCACCGTGGGCCTGAATTCAAAATAGGTCCCTAAAAAATTACTGATATTATCGACAACAATTACAGATTAAAGATTATAGATTACAAAAAAATAAGGATCGAAAGAAATGCTGCATTGATTTCATTATCAATTACATACATTATAACTACAAATATACAATGTTTGTCATTACACTTACATATATGGATTGTAGCAACTAAAAAAAAATTACAGATTTTGCTTCCAGAACTTGTCTCTCATTATTTTGTATCCCACCTGAAAACGATAAGGTTTCATTTGTTTTTGGCTAAAATTGGTAGATCGTTGAAAGACCATACTTTCAGCAAACCGCATGATGAAGAAAGCACAATCCAACCTGAAACAAGCATTATGAGTCAGTGTTGTTAGCATATAAATTCAAGATGTGAATGAAATATTCTATATTTACCTACAAGATGTGACAGAATAGATCATTTGGCACACAACAGGGCAGCAACTGGCACACAACAGTGCATTATCAGTTATTATATCAGACCGTATCACTTGGCACACAACAGTGCAGCAACTGGATTTGAATAAACATCACCCAATTGTTTTGTTTTTGTTTACAATATATTATATAAAATAACAACATCTACATAATCATAACAACATCCACATAATGAGATTTTTCCATACAAATGGATGTCAATCGACAGCAATGGATTTTTACATCACCAATACAGCTTTTAGATTATCTCAAGTTTTACAAAACATGTCCCTCAGAATATTAACTGGCAGCTCAAATCTTATTCTACTCATGTCTCCTTGTTTGAAATCCATCTTCACATCGAACTAGTTGTTAATGTTGTGACTTATAGAAGTTTTTCAATATTATGATACATTTTACCTTGTGTTATAAGCAGAATATATCAGAATTGAAGTCATATCATTTGTAAACCCAAAATAATGTTATTTCAGGAACTTGAAGTCCTGAAGTCCTATGTTATCTGAATATATGTTGTTTAAACCCCTGTGATTATTGCTTTGTTGAATCATTGTTGTGTGCCAACTGATACTGTATCAAGACAGTTTTAGATAATCATTAGGACTATGTTTGGAGACGAAAAATAGCATATACTAGCTAAAATACCAATAATTAGGTAAAGTCTGACTACTGAAAATGAGGTTTGAAAATTCTAAATATGCTAGGTCCATCATACAAACCTCCTGATGTGCCAAATTCTGATAATATGAGGTCTTGATGTGAATGGAAATCAATTGTGGTATGCAATGTGTATTTAGGTACTCTCCATCTTGTTTATCTTTTAAAAATGTGGGCACAACATGTTCATTTATTTAAAAGATTGGCGTATAAATATTTAATCATACTGTAAATAATTTTTTTGCAACCAGAGGCGTGGGCCTGAAACAACCCACCTTGGGCCTGAAATATGCATTCAGGCCCAGCTGGTGGGCCTGAAATAAATCATTTCAGGCCCAAGCTGGTCCTGAAATAATGTCATTTCAGTCCCAGATAGGGCCTGAAATAATATCATTTCAGGCCCTCTTGGGCCTGAAATATTAGCATTTCAGGCCCAGTGTGGGCCTGAAATAAAT